>PISX010006333.1:0-98517 GCA_004024625.1 Mellivora capensis
GGAGGGGGTCGGGAAAGGGGGGTGGGGTAATGGACATTGGGGAGGGTATGTGCTATGGTTAGTGCTGTGAAGTGTGTAAACCTGGCGATTCACAGACATGTACCCCTGGGGATAAAAAATTGTTTAAAATAAAAATTAAGAATAAAAAAAAATGGCTGCCTTGTGTGTAAGAACTCAGGGATGTCACAAAGAATGGTTAATGGAAACATAAAGAAACAATCGACTAGACTCGGAAACCCAGAGTGGAATTGACCAAGACCCCACTGGGCAGAGAATGCTGTAGAAAGGGAAGAACAGCCTGGAATGAGAAGATTGGCAAAATTCCTGGGATGGATCCATGGAAGAACAGAGCAAATAACCAACCAGCTACAATCAAAGTGTGAGACAATAAAAGAAAACGTGTCCTGCGTTGTAACTGTACCTTCGTGCCTTCGGAACAATAACTCTGGGATGCTCGGTGTTTTTGCTTAAGTCAGTTGAAGGAAAATGCCCAGTTAATCCTTTACATGAGGTCTGACATTATCAGGAACATTGTGTTGTTATGGCTCTTACTCTCTTACTCCTGATTTTGTTCCAAAAGGTGTTTTGGGATGGAAAGAATGAGAGCTTTGGAATCAGGCAACCTTGCGTTTAAATCTCACTCTTGCCTCTTTGGAGGCACATCAACTTGGGCAGATGACTCAATTTCTATAAACCTCAATTTCCTCACCTGTCAAGTGGGACAGTAATGTCTGCCTTAACAGAGTGCTAAGAGGATTAAAGGAGAGAAAAGATATAACCAGAGTAAAAGAGTAAATACTCCGTCAGTTGAAAAGCCCTTATATTCTTCACTTCCTCTAGACTTGTCATGTTTGCTCTCACTTTATGCCTTTGCCTAGAATACGCTAGAGGCCGGCTTCACTCTACCCCTTCCAATCAGCTTTCTTGAATGCACCAATACAGGTCGCTGCTTCCAATACCATTTCCCCCCAAATGTTTTGTCTGGTGCTTGCCACAGTTCTTTCAGTGTCCCCTCTAAGACAGGCACCTGCTTCTAGAAGGAGAGTCTTACAGGGCTCCCCTTCCACCCCAACAAGGTCCTCAACAAAAGATGCCTGGCAGAACAGCCTTTGGCTGAAGGCAGGCCTGATGCCATGCCTCATGCTTTGTTTTTGGTATGCCACTTGGGTCTGTGCTCAGCTAAGTGAGGGACCAGGGCAAACAGGTCAGGATTTAATCAAATGCTGCGTGAACTTTAAACAACCTGACTCTTCACAGTCGCTGATTACCAGGTCACCAAAGACATCCTTGGGACAAAAAAGATTTCTGGGCAATGGACAGAAGCTGAGCATGGAGAGGTGGCTAAGGCTTCCTACATACAGAGAATATAACGCTTCCGTCCTTCACTCAGGCAGGCTCTTGACAGTGCTTCGTAAGGGCAGTGGAGGAGAAGGAAGAAGAGAGGATGTGCCTCCCTACCCAAAAGTAAAACCTTAAATTTTTCCACCCGCATCTGATCTCAGAAGCTGCTGTCCGCTCCAACAAAACAAGAGAATAAACCAAGCTCCAGCCAGACATGGGCTCCAGGGCACGGGGAATCCAACAGAGAAGAGAAATGGAGAATGATGATGTCCCCAGGATGACAGCCATAGACCAGCTGTAGGAGAGCCTCCCCCCACACACCCAAAAGAGAAAGCAAACAACAACCTGAGTCATTACCCAATGGGCTTGATGATTCTGACAAGAGTTTTACAATTCTGCATAAGAGAAGAAAAAATGATAATCATATAGCAACCTAAAGTAATGGCCCGCGGTGGGACAATTATTAACTCCAGAAAAAAAATGTAAAAAGTCACACCAGAACTGTAAACCTTAAGCAGGGGATGGTCTGCGTGGCCTGGCTGAAGAGAGTGACGGCCATAATAACAGAAACCCTGATCTAAACCATAATTGTGATGCAACTACATTGGAAAAATGTACAGATGGGATGTGGGGGGAAGGGGAAAGGAGAAGGGAAGGGAACAGAGGAAGGGGATAAGAGGACAAAATCTCCCACTTTCCATCGTAGGAAGTAAAAAATATTTTGTTGTTGTTGTTGTTTAATGGACTCCAAATATGAGGTAGCAGTTATAAGCACTTTAGAAATAATTCACACAATTTTAGAAATGCTCGCAGAGACAACTAGCAGAAGAAACCACTAAATAATTGAAAATAGTTGCCCCTGAGAAGAGCAGTCAGGGATGGCAAAGGGTGGAACAGAGGAATGTTCTTTTTTTATAGTAAGTCATGAAGTACTCTTTGCCTTTTCATAAACGCACACATGCTTTGATTAAAAACCTTTATGCACTGCTGGACAGAAGACCCTTCCTCCACATGTTCCAGCTGATTTCTATGGGTCCCGGTGGGGAAGCATTCCACCCACCAGGCCAAAGAGAGACCCCAGGAGCACCTGTAGAAGACAGAGGGTCCTCGGAGGGAGACTCGGACCGGGCCGGCTGCTCTAGGAGCTATCCAGGGCCTGGGCTGAGGACGCTGGGAATGCAGCACAGGGATGAGTCAGGGCGACATGGTGCAGAAAGAACCAGCAGCCATCACCACCCCCGCAACCAAAAATAACTCCCCGGTGGCACCAGAGTGTGGCGTGGATCTGGGTGTCATACAGATGGCAGACTGGTAACCAGAGTGACCGCTCCGAGAAGCCCCGATCTCCCCCCAGGCACACAGAGAGCCTATAACCTCTAGAAGAGGCGATGAATAGCCTACTTGTGTTTCCAAATAAGGAGCTGCTACATCAGAATGACTATCAAGAAACAGTGCCTGTACCTGACCATCATCGGGGCTGATAGCAAACATCTGGTTTTATGCTGAAATATGAAGATGGACCGATCTTCAAATTTCTCAAGAGCCCGACGAGGCTGACTATCGTGGTTTCCCGGTTTTGTTAATGGACAAAGGATCTATGGGAACTTCAAAGCCAAAACACCATGCCAGACAAGGTTAAATATCTGGAGGAAGAGAACTATGTTCCCTTGAGTATGGGACATCAAGCCAAGCTTTGAAACCCAGACCAGCTCTTTAAGAAGCTTTCAGTACAAAATCCTGGAGACATACCGGTGCACTTTCCACGCGTCTGAAAGGACAAAACTGAAACCCGGGCTGGGGGGTGCTCTTAGCCCGGGTTACAATATCTCTCTACTCCGCTCGAAGTTTAAAATAACTTCCAAAGGGCTGCCTGCTTCTAAGTGGGTTACTGTTACACAGGAGCCAAACACTGACCTAACAGCGGGAGAGACATTTCACTCTGTAATATTATCTCATCAAAAAAAATTCCTGGGGATTTAAAAGGGAAACTTACTTCCTTTTGTCCTTTGGCCACTGCCAGCCAGGGTAGGGTGTCACTGTGGGACAGAGGTTTACCTGATACAACAGCCCCTGGACCTTTTCCTAAAAGGTGTGGTGGCTAAAATCAGGACTTAGAATGTATGTGAGGGAATGGAAAAGGACAGCCCCACCTATTTTTCTCTTGAATCAAAGGGATGATTTTTTCTGCTCTATGTGCAAAGAAGGAGACAACTCTAGTCGCTTTCTGAACAAACCCAGTTTAAACCTTTTTTTCTGGATCTAGAATCCAGAAGTACCTGAATACAGCATGCTCCCCGCCCCAATGTGGTCATAGCAATGGAGACAGAAACCTGTCCAGACCCAAAAAGGAGCTGGCTATTGCTGTTTGCTGGAACTTTCCAACTGGGAACTGCCTGAGGACTAAACGAGCCCTTCTCCCACTTCTCCACTGAGGGCTCCGGCTTTCAAACCACTAAGCTCAAGTCTCCTGCAATGGGTGTCACTTTGTAGGGAAAAACCAAAACCAGCCTCTATCCTAACAGGTTCTGTAGTACCGAAAGAACAACCGAGAAGTTGCTTTAAAAAGCCAGGTAAGGCAACAAGGATTTCAAGTCCCTTTCTCACTTGACCATCCTGTATCCCCCTAGAATTTCCCCCCCGCTGGAGAATTATGTTGAAACGTAGGTATGGCTCTATGTGTATCTCCCGTCTGACTTTACAAACCTTCACTTAGAACTTCATTTCCAATTTCAAATAGATAGAGATGTTTTGCAAGTTAAGGTTTTAAAAAAATATCCAAGAGACTACAGGAAAGCGTCTGAAAACATTAAGGAAAAGTTAATTCTATATCCACTTTTTTTGTGTGGTTTTCATGTCTTTTCATTTTTTTTTTTAAAGTAATCTCTACACCCAATGTGGGGCTCGAGCTCACAATCCCAAGGTCAAGAGTCCCGTGTTCTACAGACTGAGCCAGCCAGGAGCCCCTCTACATCCATTCTTAAAGTAACTTGTGGTAACTCATCAAAGGGCTACCAGATGACAGGTATTAATCTCTACACAGAAATTCATGGACACAGTTCTACTTTAAATTGCAAGGCAATGTAATAAAGAATACTTAATTGGCTTTTTAAAAGATTTATTTATTTATTTATTTATTTATTTAAAAGAGATAGAGAATGGGATGGGGGAAAAGGAGGAACAGAGGGAGAGGGAGAGAGTCCTAAGCAGACTCTATGCTGAGTGTGGAGCCCAACACGGGGCTTGATCTCACGACCCTGAGATCACGACCTGAGCAGAAACCAAGAGTTGGACACCCAGCCAACTACGCCATCCAGGCGCTCCTTGTTTTTTTGTGCCTTTTTTTTTTTAAAGACTTTATTATTTTTTTTTTAATTTATTTCTCAGAGAGAGAGAGAGGGAGAGAGTGAGCACAGGCAGACAGAGTGGCAGGCAGATGCAGAGAGCAAAAGACTTTATTTTTTTAAAGATTTTATTTTTAATATTCTCTATACTCAACACAGGACTCGAACTCACAACCCAATATCAAGAGTCTCATGCTTTACTGACTGAGCCGGCCAGGGGTCCCCTTGATTATTGTTATTATAAAAAGGTAAGGATTAGGAGCTTACACACAACAGTTATCCAATCAAGAGGAAAGATGTTGGAGAGGAAAGGGTAAAAGTGGAATTCTCATTCTTCCAGACTGAAACAGAATACCATACGAGCGCGTGGTGGGCTCAGTCATACGTGCAACTCTTGATCTCAGGGTCATCAGTTCAAGCACCACGCTGGGTATGGAGGCTACTTAAATAAATAAATAGAAGAGAAGAGAATACTAGAAAACAACAAATCATTAAGACTACATGATGCTGGGGCACCTGGGTGGCTCTGTGGGTTACGGCTCTGCTTTCAGCTCAGGTCATGATCTCAGGATCTTGGAATCGAGCCCCACATCAGACTCTCTGCTCAGCAGGGAATCTGCTTCCCCCTCTCCCTCTGCCTGCCTCTCTGCCTACTTGTGATCCCTCTCTCTCTCTGTCAAATAAATAAAATCTTTTTAAAAAAATCATAAAATTTAAAAAAAGAAAAAAGACTACATGAAGCTGGTCTGAAACTGGAAGAATAAAGCAATTGGAAAAGAAATTCCAAAGACACATTTAAATTTTTCATAAGATCTTAATATGACACAAACCGGGAATAACATCCGGCTCTATAAAGGAATCATTTAATTAAATTCTGCTGGGCAGGTAGGTAGCAATACAGAGAGAAGTTCGATCTATCGTAAGTTATGCCAAAAAATGATGAGCAGCAGGAGTTGGGGCAATTCTTTTAGGACAATTAACAAGCTAGATGAGCAACAAAGTGGACGGAAAGAACAATGTATTCCTAAAGTGTCTCTGTATGATAGGCAACAGAGTAAAGAGTAAACAGAAATGACAGGACAGAACTGTAGGGAAAGACACATGTGAACACCTGACCACAGTGTTGATCGGCTCAATCTTGGGGCGGTGGCGGGGGGGGGGTGGGCACCCATCGGTTTAGCAATATGCAAGACAGCCCAAGCTCCTTAGGTTCTTCTTTCCCCCAAAATCCCCTTTTTAGAATAGATCCTGAGGCTGTATTCTAAACCAAAGAAGAAACTTTACACAATAAGATCTTAAAGCAGTCCTCTTCCAAGCTGTGAACACTTCGAAGAACAATTGCGCCTTAACTGACCATACTATATAATCAAGCAAAACGACGTGCATAATTTATGGGGCAATTATGTAACCACAAGAAGATGATGATGACAAGAACATAGTATGAAAAGCATCATGTGTGAGATTTTAAGAAAAGTTTGTGTGTAGGGACGCCTGGGTGGCTCAGTTGGTTAAGCGGCTGCCTTCAGCTCAGGTCATGATCCCAGCGTCCTGGGATCGAGTCCCACATCGGGCTCCTTGCTCAGCAGGGAGCCTGCTTCTCCCTCTGCCTCTGCCTGCCACTCTGCTGCACGTGCTCGCTCACTTGGTCTCTCTCCCTCTCTCTCTGACAAATAAATTTTTTTAAAAAATTTAAAAAAAAAAAGAAAAAAGTTTGTGTGCAAAAGGAAGCCTATTGAAAGCACCACCTGCCAATGGACAGAAACTGAAAGCAAACAGAGTTGAAAAAGTTGGTAGGTTATTAGAGAGTAAGGCTAGTGGGAGGTTTTCCTTGTTTAGATTCCGGAACAGTATTCATCTAAACCAACATCTGCTGAGCACTGACCCTGGGCTGGACACGGGGCAGGAAAAGGCAATTAAGATCGGAGCCCTCCCTTGCTGTAGTATTGTGTGATCAGCAGTTTGAAAAAAAAAATCAAAAATGTATGTACAAACACTAACACAACAGGTGAGTGAAATCCAAAGCTCACCAGGGCTTTTCCACTAAATCAACTCTATGTGTAACACAGTTTCAAAGTGACACACAGCAGGGCTCTGCGCACGGAAATGGGAGCTCAGACAGATGTGCTGCTTTCCCACAACAACATGCCTCCAGTGGGCTGGTCCAGCAGAAGCGAGAGTGCTCTGGAGAAACGTCTCCGCATGAGCTGGGCAGCCAGGCACCGTAAGTGCCTACAAGGGCTCAGCAAGAAAACACAAGGGAAACCGGCCCATAGGGTGAAATTGATAAAAAGCACTGTTCTAATCCGTCTAAACGTAGCAGCTTAGCTCTGATCATCCCAATACTTCAAGCTTGCTCAACAGGAACACCTGATCATAAAAAAACTTTACAAAGTTACGCTGGAATAATCCTTTTCCTTTCTTCAGCACGCACAAAACAGGTGGACAAAAAGACTCAAACCAAAACCAAGGCAAAAAATCCTTTCACCTCATGCCCAAAAATATACATCCCCAAATATTACAATAAAGTGTCAGTCCGGGGAGGGGGGGGGTTCTTTATAAAATAAAGACAGTAACTCCTGAGATTTGAGGAATTCCTTGCAAGGAACCAGTAGAGGGAATAAGCCCAACTTGCCGTAATCTTGAGTTGTTTTCTGAATGCAAAGAAAGGCAGGCCTTTGAGAGGTAGGTTCGTTACTTCCCAATCAAGATCCTAAGTTCAGTTTTATTCAGAAGGTCTCTTTAATTGGAAAAACATAGAAAATAAAATAGGAGGAATAATTCAACACTCACCAAGCAACTGTTTTGAGAAGATTCTTAACCCATTTTTTAAGAGCAGGCAGGCCCTCCACTGTCTAGCCTAGAGGGGAGCCTGTCATTCAGTGTTGACGCCACCATGGAAGTGAAGCGTGGCGTCAGACATCGGCTTAAAGCCACTGGCTAGGGTGGATCCCACCACTGCCACTTAATTTCTGTGTGGCCTTGGAAGAGTTACGTAACCCCTGAGGCTGGTTTCCCCATGTGAAGGCCATTGCTGATCATGGCCACCATGCGTGTATACATGCGCATTACACGCTAAGCAGGCCTATGTGCCTGGCAAGTGGGAAGTGAGCCGAAAGGACATCAAAAGCAAAAGCAGCCAAAGAGATGGACCAACTGAACTTCCCACAAAATTAATACTCTTTATACTGTAAGAGACACCATCAAGAACGTGGGAAGACAACTCACGGAGTGGAAGAAAACACATGCAGATAATATGTCTGAGAAGGGACTAGAATACTGAGGGAACTCTCTTACAACTCAAGAATAAAAAAAAAAGTTATCCAATTTATTAAAAAAATGGGCAAAGGGCCTGAATGGATATTTCTCTCAAAAGAGAGATGCAAATGCCAATAAGCCCGTGAAAAAGTGCTCAAAATCACAAGCCATCAAGGCAATGTGAATCAAAACCACAATGAGACACTGCTTCATATTCACTGGGATGGCCGTAATAAGACAGACAGACAATAACAAGTGCTTTCTAGAATGTGGGAGAATCAGAACTTCCCTACACTGCTGGCAAGAAGGTAAAATGGGGGCGCCTGGGTGGCTCAGTGGGTTAAAGCCTCTGCCTTCGGCTCAGGTCATATCTCAGGTCCTGGGATCGAGCCCCGCATTGGACTCTCTGCTCAGCAGGGAGCCTGCTTCCTCCTCTCTCTCTGCCTGCCTCTCTGCCTCCTTGTGATCTCTGTCAAATAAATAAATAAAATCTTAAAAAAAAAAAAAAGAAGGTAAAACGGTAAAGCTGATTTAAAAACAGTCAGGCAGTTCCTCAAACGATTACCTATAAAGTTACCACCTGACCCTGCAATTCCAACCCTAGCTGTATACCCACGAGAAATGAAAACCCAAGCCCACACAAAAACTTGCACATGAGTGTTTATAGTCACATTATTTATAAGAGCCTAAAGGTGGAAATAACCCAAATGCCCATCAACAGATGAATGGGTAAACAAAATGTGGTCCACCCGTATGATGGGATATTTGGCCACAAAAAGAGAAACAGAGCACTGATGTGTGTTACGGCGTGGGAGGAACCCTGAACACATCACGCTCAGTGAGAGAAACCAGTCAAAAAAGTCCACACCTTCTACTCTGTTTATATGAAAGTCCAGAATAGGGAAATCCATAAAGACAGAAAATAGATTAGTGGCTGCTTAAGGGTAAGGGAATGAGAGGCCAGGGAGGCAGAAGCTAGAAGGTACAGGGTTTCTTTCAGAGATGATGGAAATGTTCTCAAGTGGATTGTGGTGATGGTGGACAACTGTGCGAATATATGGGAAAACACTGAAATGTACACTTTCCACAGGTGAATTGTATGGTGTATGAATTCTATTTCAATAAAAGCAGTTATTAAAGAGTTATGCAAATAAAAAACAAGTCAAAAAAGGAAAAAAAAAAAAAGGGCAGGGCAAAGCTCTAATTACCATCGGTGGCATGATGTGATGAGAACACAGTCCCGAGGTTCAGTTTCCTCATCCATGAAGCAGGGGTGGCACCTGCATCACTTGAGTGAGATGGGATAAGCGAACACATTTAATAAATTAGGATTCCAAGGTCAAGGGGTAAATTAGGGTCCTCACCAGGGACCCAAGGCCACCATGAACAGAGTAAAAACAGAATAAGAACTCCCTCAAGAGGAGTGGGTGGAAAATGGAACCAGTCCATTCGACATCCCGAAGGCCAGGTAATGAAGCAAAAAACCCATCAAAGGAATGCATGAAAGCAGGACACCAGTGAGTGGGCAAGAACCCCCAGGGAGGGGAAGAGTGCCTTGGGTTCCCTGAGGACTCACTAGCAAAACCCATAGGCCGCAGATTCACCCCACTCCATCCCTGCTGCTCTCCAGTTGCCCTGGTGAGTTTCCAAGCCAGGAAGGGCCACTTGGTGAAAATCAAGAAAATATTGATTAAATATTCCTGTGTAGCCTGTTAATAGCAGGGGATAGGGAGGTGGGGATAGGGAGCAGAGGAAACCACAGGCTCATGAGTTAAAAGCAATAAATTATACGACAGGCTCTGCCACCCTGTATGACTTCGGGCATGTCGCATAAGGGCTCCATTCTCTCTGGTCCAAGAGCAAGAGGAATGCCTGCCACTTGCCTACCCCATTGGGGTTTGGGGAGGATTCAGGAGATAATGTCTAAGCTGTGCTTCAGGCACCTTGGTGATCAGGCATTATCGGCACAAGCTAGGACAGTTTCTTGCCCATTCCTCACCTCATTAAGCTACCTATGCTCTTTTAAGGCTGCTATAAAAGTTCTTGCTCAAGGAAGAGTGGACTAGGGAGGTCATAACCCAGGCTGGGTCTGCCCTTAGCCGATCTCATTAAAGCCACTCCCTAAACCCACACTCAGGACACCTTGAAAGTTTAGCACAGTGCTGGGCATTTAAAGATACCAGAGATGGATGATGAAAAAGGCCCTCTGGACTTTTTGTTTTTAATCAAGATCCTTTGCTTTGGGTTACTACCTCCCCACCCCAACATTCTAGGGCTCTAAGGAAGTGACTGCCAGATTGGGGGTGGGGGCAGTGGGGACAGGCTTCTGGAGTCTTCCACTACTCAGTGCTTAGGTGTCTGACTGATGGACAGACTTTTGCAGTGTCTAATTTCAAGGCTACCAACTAAAGAAACCAGGTGGGTCTTCATTCACAATAAAGAAACCTGTATTTTCGGTATTTACGGTGAGGGCAAGGCTATGTTGCATGAGTGCCTATAACAGTACCAAAAAACTATACCTGAGGTGGGTCTCCATTTTCAAGGGTCTTTATCCAGTTAGGTGAACTTGACATTTATTCCTAGAAAGCTCACTAGCCTAGGTATGTGCCGGGAGAGAAGGCAGAAAAGGGGGCCGAGACATTTCAGGTCAGAGGAGGAGAGACTGTGGGCCTCTGAGCCAGAGAGGAGAGGGGAACAGCTCGGCCACGCCTCTCTCGCAGACATGGCCACAGACAAAGGCCTGAACACCTGTTATTCTCGATGAACAAGAGAGGACACGGAGAGTGGGGGAATGTGAGGCCCCTCGCCTCCTGTCTCCCCTGGGAGGCTGTCATGAGACAGTTTCTCATCACCTCCTGAGTTCTGATGGGGACGAGATTCTTGCTCTGCTCCCCGTAGCAGAGAGCTCATCGGCTCCTTCTGTTTCACGGTAGTACTTTTTTGGTGTGGGACCAAGACCACAGGGAACTGGCACTTTCGGCTTCCTCCCTTTTGCTGTCTAAGTGATACATTGTTTGAATCTAAAAGTGGCTCCTTCTACCTTCACCCGTTGCATCAGTCAGGCATTGGCCTTGTCTTGTCTTGTGTGTTTGACAAGAGGGTGCACCTGACTCTCACTTTGACTGCACCGGAGCTTTAGGTCAAGAGGACAGGGCTGCTTTCCAGGGCCTGTCAGAAGACAAGGCAGCAGGGTCCAGGGCAATAAATCTAAGGCTGGTCCCTCACACAGACCAAGGCCTCCGGAAGGAACTTCCTATGCTTTCCGCCTCCGTTTGCCATCTACGCACTAAGGATACCAATAATGACATTATAAGGTTGTTGTGAAGATTCGAGATGACAAACATTAAACATCGGCAGTCTCGGGACGCCTGGGTGGCTCAGTTGGTTAAGTGGCTGCCTTCGGCTCAGGTCATGGTCCCAGCGTCCTGGGATCGAGTCCCACATCGGGCTCCTTGCTCAGCAGGAAGCCTGCTTCTCCCTCTGCCTCTGCCTGCCACTCTGTCTGCCTGTGCTCGCTCGCTCTCTCTCCCTCTCTCTGACAAATAAATAAATAAATAAATAAAACATCGGCAGTCAGAATAATGGCCGCTGACACGTGTCGGGTGCTTGCCCCGTTCTGGGTTAAGGCACTGTTATCCCAGTTGCATGGGTGTGAACTCATTCGATCCTAACCATGTCGGAGGCAGGCATTCTTAGTACTCTCACTTTATAGATGAGGGACTCAAGTCAGATTCCGCGATCTGTGCAAGGTCACGCACAAGTAAAGTGGCAGAGCTGGGATCTAAACCCAGGCAGCCTGCGAGCCAGGGTGCTCCGCAAATACAGTCCCATCACTTTCATGCCGCTGAAATGAAAGGAACATGTTTCATCCAATCCAAATGCTAAGAACAGTTTCTGTCCTAAGAGTGCCTTAGTTACTTGGCTGAGCTTGGGTTAAAAAAAAGCAAAAATGAAAACAAAAATAAAACTGAGACAAAGAGAAGGGGCTGGCAGCTCTCTAGAGAACAAGGGCCAGCAGAAGTAATGGGGAACCCAGCCTTCAGAGTACAGACACACCAAGTTCACAGTGAAGGAGGACAGACTGAGTTTCAGGACACCCTGCCTCCACAGGGCAAAGGCCCAAATTGAGGAATATTTAAGCATAAGTAACACATTCAGCCAAAAGCTAGACCAACTGAGACACATGTGACAACAGAAATGAAACAAAAATAACAAATTCAGGGGCTCCTGGGTGGCTCAGGCGGTTAGGCATCTGACTCTTGGTTTCAGCTGGGGCCATGATCTCAGGGTCCTGAGATGGAGCCCCGTGTGGGCCTTTGTGCTCAGCGGGGAGCCTGCCTGAAGATTCTCTTCCTCTGCCCCCACCCACTTGCTCTCTTTCTCTAGAATAGATGGATAAATCTTTTAGAAAGGAAGGAAGGAAGGAAGGAAGGAAGGAAGGAAGGAAGGAAGGAAGGGAAAGGAAAGGAAAGAAGGAAGGAAAGGAGGGAATTTCAAAGTCAGGGGTGGTGGTCACACATCGCAGGAAAGGAAAGGAAAACAGCTATTTCTTAGGCAAGTTTGCAAATGCTCAAGTATCAGATGTATTATTGCTCTGTATCCCCATCCCTTGATTTCTTTTTTCTTTTTTTTTAAGCTTTTATTTATTTATTTGCCAGAGAGAGAGAGATCATAAGTAGGCAGAGAGGCAGTGGGGGGTGGGGTGGGGGGGTAGGGGGAGCAGGCTCCCTGCTGAGCAGAGATTCCCAGGACCTTGGGATCATGACCTGAGCCGAAGGCAGAAGCTTAACCCACTGAGCCACTCAGGAGCCCCATCCCTTGATTTCTTAAGAAAGCTTGATGACTTTATTACATAATCAATCCACCCACAGCATCCCCATCTGGAGCACAGTCTACCCACCCTATCAATCAGTGATCCTTCTAATATGTTGCCTCTCTACTTTCGGATATTTTCGCGAACTCCTGACTAGCAAAAGCGTGGTTCCTACCTCTGCAGAGCTCTCAGGTCCTTGTCTAACTGATGGGAAAAGATATAAAAAAGTAAATGTCTGCAATTCAACAAGGTTCCAAAAGGCATCCTGGCAGGAAGAAAATTACCAATCCCTATGGATTTTCCTAACCTGAAGAAAAAATGAATACATAATAGCAATCTGTAAGTGCAAGAACTTGGTCTCGCAACATGTTAACAGCAAGGAAATTGGTCACTTAAGAAAACAAACAAACAAAAAAACCTGGAAGGTGGCCAAAGAATTAGGGAGTATAGCAGGTGTTTAGTCTGTGGGGATAGGAGAACAACCATACAGTCTCTCCATCTCCATCAGGATGCAGCTGACCCGTAGCCAGAAGCTAGGGGACCACTCACAGTCCTAGCAAAAAAGAACAGCTGCCACAACAGAAGCCTCAGCAAGAGATCCTTAACTTACACCTTAGCTTAAAGAACAAACTCCAGGTCCCTTGGCGCCGGCTGAGTTGACTTAGCACCCTGAGGAGAGGGTGACAGAGCATACACGGGCTCTGGGTCACAGCCTGACCTCGGTCCCTCTCAGCTGTGGCCCTGAGCATGTCATTTAGCCCCTCTGAACCTCAAGGTGCTTCATCTATAAGACACGGAGGAAACACCCCAACTTGTAGATTTCCGACACCATGTGTTACAGACAGTGGCCACTCAAACTCAGGTCCCTTCGCCACTTGGTGAGACTAAATTTGGGATGCCTAAGAGCAAACCTTCAGCTTATTTTAAATATTTTATTTATTTATTTATTTATTTATTTATTTGAGAAAGAGAGTGCATGCACACACAAGCCCAAGTAGTGGGGGAGGGGCAAAAGGGGAGGGAGAAGCAGGTCCCTGCCGAGCAGGGAGCCCCGAAGCTCGCTCCCAGGACCCCAGGATCATAACCTGAGCCAAAGGCAGACACTTAACTGAGTCACCCAGGTGCCCCAAGAGCAAACTTTTAATTGGGGTGTAAACAATAACCCGCTGCCTTAGTATTTAGAATTAAGGCTTGTGGTGAAGTAAAAGTAGAACATTAGACAGGACAAAGACTACCTTAAAACTGTTATTCCTTCATAGGTTGTCTGTCTTCTCTTTTTGGGTTATTTTGGAGATTTTTGCTTTATCCCTATGTCTGGTTATTTTGCAACGTGTCTGGGGGTGGATCTGTGGATTTATTTTAATTCATCTTGTTAAGCAAAGCCCTTTTCTGTGTGTTTTCAATCTGAAAACTAATGATTATTTTGCTTCTGGAAAGTTCTCAGGCTGCATCTCTCTGAGTAGTCCTTGTCTGCCATTGCCCCGACTCTCCTCCTCTTGAACACCTATCAGATCTGGGTTAGAGCCTCAGGGTCACCCAACTACTCTGTCAAAATATTTTTATCTTCCTCACGGCATCCTGGGTAGAATCCTTGGTCCAATTCACTAATCCTACCTGCATCTTTGTGCAGTGTGGAGTTTCATTTATTAAGATTTACATTTCAATGCCTATTTTTCATTTCCATCATTTGTGCATTATTCACTTTCTATCCACCTATTAATAAGAGTTTCTTTCTGCCCGTTGTGTTTCATATTTTCTTATAACTGGAATTCCTTCTTTCATCTGATAACTCAAAACATGCATTTTAGGGTCGTTGTCAGAATGCTCTCTTTTCATTTAATCCTGAACAAATTAATCTCACTGTTGACTGTGTTGGCTATCTTTAGCAGAGTTGGTTTTCCTTAGATGTTTTGGAATTCTGGTTTGCAACCCATACAGCAGTCCACTGGATGGGTTGGGGTACAGTGGGAGTGAGGGGGCGCTCTCTGTACCACCCTCTCCCAATGTTTTGTGGTTAGGGGGAAGTTAGGGATCTCCCAGGATCCCTAAGCCTGGAACAGGTCTTACATTGATAGACTAGGACCCCCAGGATATGAACGACACTACGAAGCTTCATTCATCAGGACTCCAGGTGACCTTGCCCATGAGCAGGCTCAAGGTTGTATCTGTATCTGTTTCTTCCCACCGCCCTAGGCTTCATTCTGAGCAGTAATTGTCTTAGATATTTTTAGCCTCCTTTCAAGCTGGAGCAGGCCAGCCCAGACCTTGGTTTGAAGCAGTGAGTCTGGCTCCGGTCCCCTCCCCACATGGGCTACTTTTAGTTCCCAGTGCCCCACCAGAGTGGCGCTCTGCACATCACCGCCTACTACCAGACTCACAGTGAGCAGGACTGAGCCTTCGGCATCAATCTTTTGCTTTGTATTTCTGTTCTATTTCTTTTCACAGATATGTTTCTCAGCATAATTACATCTTTAATTTTCTTTTTATATTTGGTGTTTGGAGCCAAGGGGGTAAAGGGAAGGGATCCAAAATTAAATTTATACACTCAGCAGAAGGCGATACTTAAACCAAGACTGAAAGAGGTAAAGGGGAGAGTCACGCCTCGGGGGCAGGAAATTCTCCCCCACAGAGGGAACAGCAAGTGCAAAAACCCGAGGCAGGCCTGGCGTGCCTGAAGAGCAGCAAGAAGGCTAGCATGGCTGGAACAGAGTGAGCAAAAGCGAGTGGAGAGAGACAGGAGAAGAGGGGAGAGGTTGCAGCAAGCCAAACCACAGAGGACTCCATAGGCCTTCATAAGTTAGTGGTAAATTCTGAACAGAGTAGCAACAAGGTCTGACTTATGCTTTCACGGGACTGTTCTACCTGCTACATTTGGGAAAAGATGGAATGGGGACAGGGGCAGGAAGTGGAAGGGTGGCTGGAATGTTGTTAGGAGTCTCTCTCAGCGATCAGGAGGATAAATGATAGTGGGCTGGGTAGGTAAGTACATGGAACAGAAAGGGGCTGGAATCTGAATGCAGAGCCAGTAGAACTGGCTGACGAAATGGAGGCAGGTAGGGGAGAGAGCGAGGAATTTTGCAGAAATGCAAAATAAAACCACAAAGAGATACTACTACACACTGCTTAGAATGGCTAAAATTTCAGCACTAATAAGACTGTGTTGGCGAGGGCGTCAGTAACGGGGACCCTCGTACACTGCTTCTGAGAATGCAAAGTGGCAGAGTCACTGTGGAAAACGGTCTGGCAGTTTCTTACATAGTAAAACACAGACCTACCAGCTGCCCTGGCCATTCTACTCCTAGATATTTACACACAAGAGCAATGGAATCATCTGCCCATGCACATCTTGTACTCAAATAGTCCCAGCAACTTTATCTGTAATGGCCCCAAAATGGAAACAACCCAAGGTCTACCAACAAGTAAATGAATAAATGGAACGGGGAACATCCAGAGAACGGACTACAACTCAGCAACAAGAACCCGGACACATGCCACAACGTGTGAAACTCCAAATCATCATGCTGAATAAACTCACCTAGAATTCCTCCCCTTTCCTCCCCAAAGGGTACATAATACATGGTTCCATTCATACTGGAATTCCGGAGAGTGTGAACCCATCTACTGTGACAGAAAGCAGATCAGTGACTGTGTGGGGCTAAAGTGGAGGAAGGGATTGAAAGCTGGGACAAGACACATTCAGAGGCGATGAAAATGCTCTGTGTCTCTAAACGGTTAGTATTCTACGTAAATACATTCAACAGCCGCAGTCAGGAAGAACGGCTTGTAATTCCTAAGTACGTGATGACCTAGTGGAGAGAAAAGGGACCTCTCTTCTGCTGATTCTAGTCTAGCTCAGAACTGGGCCATGGAAACTCCAGGAAGAGAGAGTGCCTTGTCTTGACAGCTAGGAGGAAAGTGGTTCTTTTCCACGCTTTGTAAACCCAGATCTTGGCAGAATGAAGACTAAAACCTAGAGCAGAGCCCTTGGGATGTCTTGCCATCCAGTCAGAGGCAGCGTGCACACTTAGGTATATAAGAACCTTCCTTGGCTCGTCCCTCCTAAAGGATAGTCACAGCATAAACCGACTTCACATAAAACAGCTTAGTTCAACGCGTCTCCGGAAAGAGTAGTACCTTTCCTGTGACTCTGCACTGGGCTTTATTCTTGCAGACTCACAGAACCCACACACCCAATTCCAGTCAGAGACCAGCAGCCGCCACAGAGAACATTCTTTTTAAAAGATTTATTTATTTATTTGACAGAGACCATAGGTAGGCAGAGAGGCAGGTGGAGAGGAGGGCGCGGAGGGCTGGGAAGCAGGCTCCCTGCTGAGCAGAGAGCCCGATGTGGGGCTCGATCCCAGGACCCTGAGATCATGACCTGAGCCGAAGGCAGAGGCTTAACCCACTGAGCCACCCAGGCGCTCCTACAGAGAACATTCTTACGGGCAGAGGCGTCAACACGGCAGCGCACTCCCTGTACAAGGTCTTTCCTGCTGCTGTCCTCCCCTGCAGGGCCTCCCCAAACACCGGCAGCTATCGTCACACTGAAAATGTTTGGATTTTTTGCCACATGTAACTGTGTAACTATGCAACAGATGATACCAACTGGTTCTAGATTCTACCACGGCACTCTGCCCAGACACAGGAGTACCTCGAGCACCTCTATAAAGAGAGTAACAGCTAAAGTCAGAGGTTTTCCGTCTCTGTGAAAAACAAAGAGACTGCTCATGTCTTTTCAGGAGATGAACCAGAGAATATTAGAACGCGGCCTGAGTCATGTGTCAGTTCCACAGACAACTTCATCCCCTCTCTCAGCACTCGTGTCAGAGGTGATGGAGAAGTCAGAGTTGGAGGTTTGGAGATTAGGAGGTTGTGGAGAAGTCACTCAGTTGAGACTGCCGCTTGAGACCAGCGATGTCCGAAAGAACCTTCTAGAATGATGGCAACGTTCTAGTCCTGCGCTGACGTAGGAGCCACGTGCTTCATGTGACCCCTGGGCAGCTGAAATGTGTCTACTGCAAGGGGAGAAATGAATTTTAAGTTTTATTTAATTTTAGTTCATTTTCATTTAGTCTGGCTAGTGACTACTCTGTTACCCTCAGACTCTGAGATCTGAATGCTCCCCTACAATCTCAAGAAAGAAAAAGAAAACAAAAGTTCAAGCAACCTCTTCCCTTGTCCTCCTCAAGTTATTTCAAAAGTATCAAATTAAAAGTTAAGACCAGCTTGAATCTAGAAGATAAAGAATCACGTTTGATGCTACCAGTTACAGGGAAAATGTTGTTTTAAAAAGATTTTGTTTAAGTAGCATCATGCAGGGCAGAACAAAACCAAACACAGCAGGGAACCGGCTATGAAGGTGTTCTGGGGTCAGAGACCAGTGGGTGGTCAGGTGACACTGGAAACTTGAGATTGCATGGGTCAGAAACTCAGGCTGCCACTAATCTTGCTATGTACTCGTGAGCAAATCACTTTTTCTCTCTGGACCTCAGTTTTCAACAAGAAGCTGGACTGAACCACCTGCCCCATCTAATACACAGAATTTCTAGAAACGAAAAGAAAAGGCAAAGACTGCCGAAGAGTATCAAATGCTACTTAAAATAAAAGCAAGATGTCATCATAAATTCCCCTAAGTCCTTTGGAGGTCCTTACGCCCCTTTCCTGGCCCCACACACTCTTCCTGGTCCGGCTCTAGCCCCACTGCCTCCTTCCGTTCTCCTCAGAATCCCTCAGCTCACTACCACCATGCCCACTTCTGAACACCTACCCCGTGAATGCCCACTCCATTCAGACTCTTCTAGGCTGAACTATGGCATGTGCCTTCTCTCCCCAGGGGAGGCAGAGGCATCAACCAATGGCCCTAGAACAAATGAGTTCATGCATGTCAGAGGACAGACCTTTAGTTACGAAAAATAAATGGCAGCATCATAAAGGGAGACAGTGCGCTCACATGAGTCACCAGGCAGAAGCCAAGGATGGAGAGGTCACCCACACTTAGAATGACTGGAACAGCCACAGAAGAATGGGCAGTTGGGAAACCATAACCATGGAACTGCAGGGGACCCCCTCCAAAAAGGGGCAGAGCAAGCAAGAGCCTGGCAGGGGATGGCCTCTGCTGTGGTCTGAATGTTTGTGTCCCTCCAGCATTCTTAATGTCGTATTCCTCACCCCTAAAGATGACAGCATTAGTAGTAGGGCTTTTGGGGGTGCTTACCCCCAAAATACTCCCAGGGGAGCATTCAGATCTCAGGTCATGAGAGTGGAACCCTCATGAACAGGCTTAGCACCTTATGAACAAGGTTCCAGAGAGCTTCCTAGCCTCTTCTGCCACGTGAGGACACAACCAGAAGTCTGTGCCCCTGAAGATGCACACCAGACCATGGTGGCACCCTGATCTCAACCGTCCAGCCTCCAGAGCTGTGAGGAATTGATTTCTGTTGTTTATAAGCTACCCAGGCTGTGGCTATTTTTGTTATGCAGTTTCCTTCTAACCAAGTCATCAAACTGTCTCTCTTTTTTAAAATTTTTATTTACTTATTTGAGAGAAAGTGAGTAAGAGAGTGAGGGGAGCAGGGGGAGGGGCAGAGGGAGAGGGAGAAGCAGACTCACAGCTGGGCAGGGAGACCAGCGTGGGTCTCGATCCCAGGACCCAGGGGCGCCTGGGTGGCTCAGTGGGTTAAAGGCCTCTGCCTTCAGCTCAGGTCATGATTCCAGGGTCCTGGGATCGAGCCCCATATCGGGCTCTCTGCTCGGCGGGGAGCCTGCTTCCTCCTCTCTCTCTATCTGCCTCTCTGCCTACTTGTGATCTCTGCCTGTCAAATAAATAAATAAAATCTTAAAAAAAAAAAAAGCTCGGTCAGTTAAGCATCTGCCTTCAGCTCAGGTCGTGATCTCAGGGTCCTAGTCTCAAGCCCCGCATCGGGTTCCCTCTTCAGCGGGGAGTCTGCTTCTCTCTCTCTCTCTCTCCCTCTGCACCTCCCCACTGCTTGTTCTCTCTCAAATAAATAAATAAAATCTTTTTTAAAAAAATCTAGTGGAGTTTGGCTTTGAAGGGACATGATGGAAATTTCTGGGGTGATGGCCATGCTGTTTTTCATTTTCACAAAAAAGATAAGGTTGGATTACACAAGGGGATGCATTTATCCAAACCTGCAGGATAATATATTTCAGACTGGTACATTTCACTCCATATAAATTTTACCTCACAGAGAAAACGTCCAGCCACACACATAACCCTGGGAACCTCTGAGACTGGGACACAGACTCTGGTTTTGTAACATGTTTTCCAGGTGCTTCTGGTGAAAGCAAACCTCTGGGAACTCTATGAAAATTACTTGCCTAGACCAAAAATAAAAACAGGTATACACAAGGAACATACTCAGATTAGGATTCCCACTTTCTGTCTGCAATTGACTATATGACAGAAATCGTAACTCTCAAGAAATGCTGGAATAGCATGAAATGGCCACTATTTGCTTATTTTTATTTACAGAAATGGCATTTGCATATGGCTCTAATATTACTATGGTAATGAGATGCCATTACTTCTAGATGTAAGCACGCCCCTTGAAGAATGGGTAACTTCTTAGCTGTAGAAGACTGTAATCCTATTTGAAAGAGGTCCACGCAGGCCAGAGATGTATCTCCATCCTGAACTGCCCTGCTGCTCTTCCAGGACAGGGAAACGGGGAAGCAGCTAAGGGGCGTGGCAGTCAGGGGGCAAAGCAAAGCGTTCATTCACCAGCCCGGTCCACTGCTAGGGGCTCACTTCCCTTGTGGGGAGCCACGAGCTGCTGGACCAGAGGCTCATGTAAACGGAGCTTCCTTCTTCCTCCAAAAAGATCAGCCTGTATTTTCTTGTTTCGGAGCTCTAGTTTCCACCCCACCCCCCCCCACCCACCAAAACAGAACTCTTATCCCAGTGGTTACAAGAGAAATTTGAGAAGCAACTCAGCCTTCCCTTGGGAAGGATGGCAGAGTGAGTACCAGAAGGTAATTTTCACTAGCGCTTGTGATCAGCGCGATACTAGGGACCAGAAAGCAGCACTCTCCCCCAGGGCTTCGCCTTCCCACGCGACTACGTTCTTCACTGGTGATGAAGCCCGTTCTCACTTTGCCAAGCTCCCAGAGTACCATTTAGTCCTTGCTATAAGATCCAAGGACAGAATGTACCAGATACAATCCATTCAGTTTTGAACACAGTAACTTGTTTACCTTGAACTAAGAGAGAAGCCAAACTGGGAAATACGCCAAACGAAGGGAACTGGGTGAATCAATACCCAAGGAGGGTAGGAGAAGCGAATGGGGCCAGTCACAAGCCTAGGGCTCCTTGTGTCCTTGCAGACCCCTGTGGGCCACTCTTACATCCTCTGCCCTGGCAGCGGTGAGCACTTTCAGGGGTACAGCCCTTGCAACTCGTTACACGGTCCCATCTGCTTCCCCACTGTGAAGTGGGCTGAGCAGAGATTACTGCCCCTCATGCCCTGAGGAGGAGCCGGGCTCAGGGGGTGACATACCCAAAGAAACAGAGCATCTGCTGGACCCACATTCAAACAAGCCACTGGGACTCCCCCTCCTCCCCACCACGCCCCACCACGCCCCCCCACCCCCACTTGTCAGTCTTTTTTTTTTTTAAAGCTTTTATTTATTTATTTATTTGACAGATAGAGATCACACATAGGCAGAGAGGCAGGCAGAGAGAGATGGGGAAGCAGGTTCCCCGCCAAGCCGAGAGCCCGATGCGGTGCTCAATCCCAGGACCCTGAGACCATGACCTGAGCCGAAGGCAGAGGCTTAACCCACTGAGCCACCCAGGCGCCCCTCGACTTGTCAGTCTTTTTTTTTTTTAATTTTTTTTTTAAGATTTTATTTATTTATTTGACAGAGAGAGACCACAAGAAGGCAGAGAGGCAGGCAGAGAGAGAGAGGGAGAAGCAGGCTCCCCGCTGAGCAGAAAGCCTGATGCGGGGCTCGATCCCAGGACCCTGAGATCATGACCTGAGCTGAAGGCAGAGGCTCAACCCACTGAGCCAACCAGGCGCCCCCAACTTGTCGGTCTTAACCATGGTGTCATATACTTGTCTTTCCCAAGAGGAAAAATAAATGACTTTTTCTTCCTTCTCTGGATTTCAGAGAGACGAAAGTAAAACCGACTGTTTTATTCATCTCTAAATGTATCAATCACTGATTTGCTGCCTGCTGATTTACTGCCCACCCGTAAGCCCTCAGAGAGTGGCTGACAGGTCACCTGGTTATTATGTTTCATCAGCAACAAAACTCACCACAAGAAATTGTAACCTCAGCTCTAATTAACAACTGGGGAGAAGAGCCATTTGCTTCTCAAGGCATCCTCCTTGACTGCCCTCCTGCCCCCAAAGTTGTCCAGACTGCTAAACCGAGTACAACAAACACTTGCTTCCCACAGCTACACATGACACCATTTCAGGGGGATGCGGGGTTCAATGTCACCCACGCAATGTAACATACAAGGTCTCAGAAAGATTGAGCATTATAACCTAATCAGCAAGCCACTTGTAAGTTTATGAACCTGTTCAATAAATTAACTGGGGACCCTCTGAGCGACATGCGCTGTGACCAGAGCTGTGAGCAACACAGTGAGGAGTCACACCAAGGACCCCACTGCGGAATGGCTGCAGATGATAATCCTCAGCTTGGAATTTTGTAACTGGGAGTCTTCTCTTGTAACCAGTGCCACCAAAGCACAGTCTTAAAACTGCAAAGCCCCTCAGCAAAGACAGAATTTGGAAAGCACTCTCCTGGGTCCAAAATAAACAGCCCAAAGATGCTCCATATTTATCTACACTGCTCTATGCACACTCTGTCTTCTAGATCTAATTCAAACCCACCTTCGCAACAAATCAAGATGTGCCAGGAGGCGGGAAGTAGCCAGTCAAGGCTTCTGGTGCCCTAGGATCCCACTTGGCTGCCAAGACCCTTGTGGCTAAACACATTTTAGGGTGGAAAGGGGTCATGGCCGTTGGGCCCTATTTTCCCTCCAGAACTGACCTAGCTTGATTCCCACGTCCCCTAAGACAACTTAAAACCCAGGCCTGAAGCAACGGAGGCCCCACAGGATGCCACGCAATGCCCAAAGAGGATCAAGAAGCAGGAATCCCTCGCTTCGTTCCTAGCTCTTTCGCAGATAAAATTTAAGCAGTAATACAGGCAAGCCTCCATAGTAACCTCGTATATTTGCTTTGGGCAATTAAGTAATTTTTTGCTCAGCTCAAGGTTCAAGAAGCTAGCAGGGAAATTGTCTCTGTCAGACCAGGTGACTTTAAAGGACTGAGAGAGGGGTGCCTGGGTGGCTCAGTCTGTTAAGCATTTGGCTCAGGTCATGGTCCCAGGATCCCTCTTCAGCAGGAATCCTGCTTCTCCCTCTCCCTTGACCCAATCCCCCTACCCCCACTCATGCTCCTTTCTCTCAAATAAATAATAAGCAATAACAAATAACATCTTTTTTTAAAAACTAAAAAAAATAAAAATAAAAATAAAGGACTGAAAGACAAACTTTGTAGACAAGCCTCTCTTCCTACAGGAGAAAAGGCAAAAACTAGCTTCCCCAAACTCTCCATTCTGCACTCCAGCTTACATAGACGGCAACAGCCCTTAGGGCACTTGGGTGATTCAGTCAGTTGAGTGTCTGCCTTCAGCTCAGGTCATGATCCCAGGGTCCTATGATCCAGCCCAACATCAGGCTCCCTGCTCACCAGGGAGCCTGCTTCTCCCTCTCCCTCTTCCCTCTACTGGTGCTCAAATAAATAAATAAATCTAAAAAAAAAAAAAAAAGAAGAAGAAGAAGAAGAAGGGGAGGGAGGGGACGGAAAGAAGGAAGGAAGGAAGGAAGGAAGAAAACACCAGCCATGGAAAAGGGAAGAGAAGAGTCCAAAGATCACTTTGTTTCTAGGGAAGTTCTCATTTCATCCCATGTAAGAAGCTATGGAAGGAAGGAAGGAAAGTCAAGAAAATGGAAATAAAAGGCTACTCAGAAAAATCTAAAAAGTGTCATCAGACACTTCCACCTACCAGGATGATGTACATTCTATAGGTATTAGCAAGAAGTATCTATCACTCCTCCCCTTTTCTGTACTACATTCCAGTCCCATCCCTTCTATGTCCGGATAGGCCTCACACGTCAGTCTGCCAGCTCACTTCCATCCCAGAAATCAGCCTGCAAAACACACACTTCCTCCTTGAGGGCGATGTTTGGCGGCCAGACATCCCTGTCTCTAGCCATCTCTGTAGTACTCAATACCAGCTCTAGCAGTGGACAGAGCTACCTCCCCTCCGGCAGGGGGGGGTCAATGTGCTCTCCCTCTCCTAGGGATGGAGAGAATCCTTTTTACCCCCATCCTGTCCAGCCTGGGGGACCTGGGCACACTGAGCATGAGGCAAATGGAAGGATGGCTTATTGCTGGGTTTCAAACCATGTTGGGTAATGGAAGCCCTTTCTGAAAACCAACCCGTAACCAAAACTCCAATTTCTGAGATGGGCAAAAGCAGGGCCAATGCCAGGTGAAGAGAATCTGAAGCAACTTCTTGTGGCTCTTTGCTCCTGGCAGAAGCCTCCAAGCTGTTCCACAGAATGTGAGCTGAAATGCTCACGGCATTCGCTCACGGCACTTGGTGTTTCCCAAAGCATAGGCCATGAGCCACTACTGACCCACAGAAGATTCTAGGTGGCAGACAGGTGGACTTTTAGAAGCAACAGACATCTATTTGTGTTATCATGAATTAGAAAAGATAACCAGCACAAACTCTTGCTACAATTTCCTTTAAAAAAATACCTTTCTCGCCACCATCAATCACAACGTCTTTTAGTGAACAAGAAAAAAAATTAACCCAGAACAAGCCATGAATTTTAAGACATTCCAATTTGAGAGATAATAGGACATTAAAAAAGACAATATAAGGATCACCAAAATAAGTCACTTTCTTTGGTTTTTAGAATTGCAGTCACTTTAAAATATATATAAAACATAGGGGCACCTGGTTAAGCATCTGCCTTTGACTCAGGTCATAATCCCAGGGTCCTAGAATCAAGCCCCACATCAGGCTCCCTGCTCAGTGGGAAGCCTGCTTCTCCCTCTCACACTCCCCCTGCTTGTGTGTGTTCCCTCTCTTGCTGTCTCTTTCTCTGTATCAAATACATAAATAAAATCTTTAAATATATATACACATATACAACAAAATGACAACATAGACATGGCAGAGAGTATGAAGTGTTCAAAGGACATTATGTAACACAAACACACAGAGCACCAGGCCCTGTTCTAGGTGCATTATATCACTGAACATATTTGATCTTTAAACCAACCCTGCCGCATGGTCCCACATCATCCCATTTTCAGAGCAGTAAACTGCAGCCTGATGAGGGTGGGTGACCTGCCCAAGATCACACACCAGGAAGTGCCAAGGCAAGAATTCCAGCACAAGGCAAGTGGATCCCAGCTCCCTGCTTCTTAAGCCTCTCCAGAGGAGGACTCTGGGAAATCACCATTATTCGCCCAGAACTTGACTTACAAATATGGCAAGCTCACTGGATTCCAGACAGAGGTGCTACATGTCCACCGTCTGATCATCAGAGGACATGCGACTAGCTGGAGAGAAATATTCTTTCCAGATAGAGTGGAACTTCGGTCACTGCTGACATATCACTAACCTCAATCCGAAGTCCTGAAACTTCGGAAATGTTTTAGAAAGCTTATCTCAAGCCCCTCCCCACCGTCTTCACTCGGACACCAACCTCCAGAATCAATGGAAGGACAGGGTGACTTGTAGGAGAAGGGTATAAAATGAAGAAATGCAAGTACACTCCTCTAAATGTGAGGGTTGGCCCTCCAGCAAGTCTAAGGCAACCTTAAGAGACAACTAATAATTCTCCAGATTGATCTTTCATGGGCTGTGGCCTCAGTCCTGTCAAGCTGTGGCTGAGCCAGTGGCCGGAGGGCAAAGCCATAACCAAGAGTTGGCCAAATCCTCCTTGAGATGAATGATTTGGTTTAAGGACACAGACTATCAGGGGTTACGGTTGGGGTCCACTTCTAAAAACAACTGTATATTAACTGACCCGAGAAGCAGGGACCTCCACCCACCAGGCCTTTCCTGTCGGTGACACCAGTGAGCGGACCTGCACCGGGCCAGGCTCCAGCCGGCGCCCTTCACACCCTGGGCTAATCCACGCACTCTCCAGATGAATGGGGCCCCTGGAGTTGTGCAACATGCTGGCCCTTTCTGCATGTATGCAGAGAAGCATCTCAGGTTTCTAATAACACTGGGCAAATGCCCAGAGAAGATCTGAAGTGAAGCAGAAACCTGATACACAGACCTGTGATCATCACAGAAGAAGGCAGGGGAAAAAACCTGGATCTTATTTTAGGAAAATGCTACCTTATTCTGACACTTAACTCAAAATGCCTACTCGTCAAGGACTCTGAGTGGGTTAACACTCCTGGTTCTAAGACCCAGCAGACTCGGACATAGGAACCTATTTTCTGTTTATTTCTTGATAACTTCCAAAGCTCACTCTTAGTACTAATTAATCCCCATGAACACCTAATCCCGAAGAAGTATGAAATACATACATTCTCAAACACGTTTTTTCTCAAATGTCAAAACTCAGCACCAGAAAAAGTTAACGCAAGCCAGAGAAGATTATCTTCATAAACATTACGTTCTTAATAGAAGTAAACTGCTCTTTTCCCTTAAGCAAAATAGCACATAACTATGCACGCCCTTTGTACTCGGTTTTCAAAATGTGAATGGGGACACTTTTCCGAAGTCACGAGTATACAAAAGAACCAAACAAAATCGCAAAAAAATGTGGAAATGAAAAACTTCTCTCTGCTGAAAGGAACTGTTCTTTGTTGATAAAAGGGAGGTTCAAACATATTTTAAATATTTTTAAACAAAGGCCTAGCTGATGTCCCTTAATCCATCCATCCAGCTCAACTTTCTGGGCAGGCAGCTGCTGCAGTCAAGCGCCCGTCCAGAAGGGAGGGCCAGAGGCATTTCCTCAGCGTCCCACATTCCTGGGGGACACGGGACTTAGCCCAGTTAACAGCAATTTTCAACCTCCAATGCAAGTACAACAACATCTTCATAAAAGTTTTACAAGGACATCCTGGCAAGAGCCAAACTACCACGAAGGGCAATGTTTTGGGGCCCCAAGCATTCCAGCAGCTCGCTTTTCTTGGCCACCTTTCCCAGCTGTGCGGCGCAAAGAAGCGGTCAGCTGGGAACCCACGGGAGGGTCCCATGGAGAAAGCACTTGGAGAAAACAAAGCCAACTGTCCCCATGCTGGCTCAACGCTCCTTGCGCCACAGGACTGAGGAGCAAATGGAGGCCAGTTAGATTTCAACATCTCGAATCGATGCCGGGGGAAGAGGAATGAGCAGAAGAGATGGCAGCAAGAGTCCCACACCGTCTCCATCCATCCTTCTAGAAGACGCCACCTCAACCCTGTGTTCCTCATTCATGGGAGCCTAAGGGATCCTTGCTCTGAGCAGGCAGGGGGCACATGTAACTCTGGGAGGACGTCTGTGCTGCGATCTGGAGAACAATGGTCCAAGGTGAATAACAGGACTGTGGGGCCTTGAGAGAAAGCAGTCAGCCTTGGGGCCAATGTTGGTCTCCTAGCACTGCCGGAACAAAGTACCACACACTGGGAGGCTTAAACAACAGAAACTGATTGTCTCATAGTTCAGGAAGGCTAGACGTTGGGGATCAAGGTGTCTGAACGCTGAGGGAAAACCTGTTCCAGGCCTCTCTCCTAGCTTCCAGTGGCTTGCTGGCAATCTCAGGGCTTCCTTGGTTTGTAGAATCATCACAACTATCACTGCCTCCCATCTGTACACGGCGTCCTCCCTGTGTATGTGTCTGTGTCCAGATTTCCCCATTTTATAAAGACACGGGTCATACTGGATCAGGTCCCACAATAATCTCATTCTGACTTGATTACCTCTGTAAAGACCTTACCACCAAGTAAGACCACATTCCCACCCTCCCCCGGGGTGCCAGGGGTTAGGACTTCCAACATATGAATTTTGGAGGTGACACAATTCAACCCGTAAAAGGGCCCTAAAGAGAACTCCTGGGGGTTGAGAAAGGAAAGGCCCTACAGGGAGATATGAACATTTTCATTCCTCGGCATCTCTTTCACAGTGAGTAACCACAGAAGCTGCAAGTCCATATTACAATGCAGGAGTAAGTTAAATGAATAATTTTTCTTTAAGTGGGTGGAAAGAGGTGGGAGAGAAAAACAGGCAAGGCGCCATCACAGAGGGAAACAAGGAAAAATGAGGTGTAAAATGATACATTCATAGAACATTTTGGCAGAGGCCTGTTGCCAGTAGCTGTATGGTAGACTCTCAGAGTCTGGCAAGATATAAAAGAGGACAAGGCCCAAAATACATTAATGGCCCGGCTACAGCTTTAGAGCGAGTCATAACTGGCTGGGAAATGGGGCTCACCTCACAGTTCCGTGAGCTGCTAAGTTTGAGTCTCATGCCATTCAGTGAGGATTTACATGGCAAGGATCAGGTCATTGCCTGCCCCTGGCCTGGGCTTGAACTAGACACCAGGCTCGGGTTTTCAGAGTAAGCAGTATCCTGAGAAAAAGACACATGGACGAGGGCCCTCAAGAGCCACGGCCTTTTCAAACCCAAACCATGGAATAAGGAACACCGGTGTTTGGCAAAGGTGGGTGATGATGGACCAAAAAAAGAAAGGGAAGAAGAAAATGGGGAGGCGTTTAATTTTCAAAGGTGCCTCGATGGTAATGGCTTTGTGATTCCAAATATTGTTAAAGGCTCAGGATGCAATCACGGGTGTATAATACTTTAAAAATATATATTGTCGCCATCACAATGGTCTGTGCTAATGTTCTCAGATAACACAGAGGCAAGTACCTGCAAAACTATTTCATCCAATTTCTATTAAATGCCACCTAGGCCAGTGGTCCCCAAAGTCCAGTCTGCAAGCCCCTGGGGAGATCTTTAAATCTTTTCAGAGACCTTATGAGGACAAAACTATTTTTGTAATAATACTAAGATACTGGGGCACCGGGGTGACTCCGCAGGTTAAGCATCCAACCCTTGATTTTGGCTCAGGTCATGATCTCAGGGTCGTGAGACTGAGCCCTGAGCTGGGCTCCACACTCCGTAGGGAGTCTTCTTGAAAGTCTCTCTCCATCTCCCTGCTCACAAGCTCTCCCTCTAAAATAAATAAATCTTAAAAAAAAAAAAAAATACAAAAGACATTATCTGCCTTTGAGTTGTGCTGACATTTGCCCTAATTGTGTGAAAGCCACATGGGAAGAGCTATTGTTGCATGAATCAAAGCAGTGGTACCAAAATGCACTCTTGATTATTGTACACTTGTAATTAAAAAAAAAAAAAAATGCTTCCTAAAGGAGGTCCATGAAGGGGCGTCTGGGTAGCTCAGTTGGTTAACTGTCTGCCTTCAGCTCAGGACATGATCCCAGGATGGAGCCCTGTATTAGGCTCCCTGCTTGGTGGGGAATCTGCTTCTTCCTCTGCCTTCTGCTCCCCCTGCTTGTACTCTCTGTCTCTCCCTGTCAAATAAATCAATGTCCATGAAGAAAACTGATGAAGTAATAATTATTCATTTTATTAGCTCTCAACTCCTAAGCACATGCTTTTTAATATTCTGGGTGACGGGACGCCTGGGTGGCTCAGTTGGTTAAGTTCGGCTCAGGTTATGATCCCAGCGTCCTGGGATCGAGTCCCACATCGGGCTCCTTGCTCGTCGGGGAGCCTGCTTCTCCCTCTGCCTCCGTCTGCCAGTGCTCACTCTCTCTCTCTCTCTGACAAATAAATAAATAAAACCTTTAAAAAAAATATTCTGGGTGACAAAATGGGAAAAGGCATAAAGCTCTTCTGCTGTACATCAAATATGATGACAGCTGCCTCAAGAAAAATCATTTGCGCAATTGGGAGTTGCAAGCTAAACTAGCCACTTTATTAAAAGAGCGTTTTTACTTAAAAGACAGCTGAAAAAGTACCGTTATATAGATGAGTACAGGGCAGACATTTTTTCAAAAGTGAGTAAGTTTGCTGTTTCAAGGAAAACAACTCATAGTATTTGTTGACAATTGATAACATTTGAATTATCAAGCAAAATTAGGGTTTTGAGAAATTTGTATCTATCATTGTGAGCTTGAAAAAACTGACTTAAAAACTTTCCTAACAATATAGGTGAGATATCAACAAATGCAATTTTTTTAATACTACACAATATGTCAGCATTTGGAAGACCCGCATGACTCAGGGAATGAGTATCTCCCAAATGTCCAATGACCAAGAAAACAAAATCACTTCATTAGTAAAAGTCCATTTAACGTGCAGGAGAGACCAAGGGATTTCAATGTAAAAAGAATAGGAAGAGGTCACTGGTATGGCTTCAGGTTTCACATTGCATCTAACCTTTACAAAACTACCTCCTGGGGGTTCCTGGGTGGCTCAGTGTGCTAAGCCTCTGCCTTCGTTTGGCTCAGGTCATGGTCTCAGGGTCCTGGGATGGAGCCCCGCATCGGGCTCTCTGCTCAGCAGGGAGCCTGCTTCCCCCTCTTTCTCTTCCTGCCTCTCTGTCTACTTGTGATCTCTGTCTGCCAAATAAATAAATAAAATCTTTAAAAAAAAAAAAAAAGCGTCTGCCTTCAGCTCCGGTCATGATCCCAGGGATCCTGAGGTCAAGCCCCGAATTGAGCAGGAAGTCTGCTTCTGCCTCTCCCACTCCCCCTGCTTGGGTTCCCTCTCTCTCTCTCTAATAAATAAATAAACCTAAAAAAAAAAAAAAAAACAAAACCAAACTACCTCCTGTCAAGTTTTGATATAGTATCAAAGAATATCCAAATTTATCTTAAGAACCAATAAAATACTCCTCCCTTTTTCAACTACATATCTGTGCAAGGCCAGATTTTCTTCATATACTTCAACCAAAGCATATCACAACAGTCAGTGTGAGGAAGTAGATATGAGAATCCAACTGTCTTATTAAGCCAGACATTGAAGAGATCTACAAAAATTTAAAACGGGGCCACTCTTTTTGATGTATCATCCAAAACAATAGTGTTGTGTATACAAATTTTAATTAATATGTAATACATTATTTAAAAAAATTAATTTAAAAGTTGGAGCACCTGGGTGGCTCAGTCAGTTAAGCATCTGACTCTTGATTTTGGTTCAGGTCATGATCTCATGGGTTGTGAGATCCAGCCCTGTGTCAGGCTCTGTGCTAAGTGCTGTGTCTGCTGGAGGATTCTCACCCTTTGCTCCTCCCCCACTCGCTCTTGCGCTTTCAAGATCTCTCTCTCTCAAAAGTAAATAAATCTTTCTAAAAATTATAAAAATTTAAAAATTAAAAAAGATTTATTTACTTGTTTTAGAGAGAGAAAGAGGGAGAAAACATGAGTGGGGTAGAAGCAGAGGCAGAAGGAGAGAGAGAATCCATAAGCAGACTCTCCACCGAGTACAGAGCCCGACATAAGGCTAGATCCCGGGACCTCAAGATCACAACCTGAGCTGAAACCAAGAGTCGTCCATTCAACTGATGGAGTCACCTAGGTACCCCATAAAAATTAAATATTTTTAAAGTTTCTGTTTTCATTTCATGGCAAATGTCAATAGACATAACCCACATGAAGAAAACCTCTTTGTGGTCCTGGGCGCCTGGACAGCTCAGTTGGTTAAGCATCTGCCTTTGGCCCATGTCACGATCTCCCAGCCCTAATGAGCCCAAGAGAAGCTAGTTTAACCCACGTGCCAACATTCTGGACTGGCTTCTCAAAGCCTTCTCAGGGAATGGCTGCTGTATTTATCTTCCACCCAGCCTATGTGTTTCCCAAGTAACTGGTGACAGTGAGGGCTGAGGAAGCATAAGGCTTAACAGCCCATGATTTCATTGCTACTTATCCACTAACTCAATCAATCTCCACGGTTCAAGTTCACCGCAACAGTACAGACAGTACAGACTTTCCTACCTTCAGCAGCCATCACTCGCTCCTACCAGAGATTAAATGAAACCCACCCCTCACTCCCCAAAATCCTCTTCCACCACTCTGATACCCCTAGACATCCCGCTCATTAGGATCATCATCTTCTAACACTTCTCATTCTTCCCAAACCATGAACATTTCCAAATAAAGACAGGGTCCAAAACTCAAACTAGTGCTTTGAACATAGCAAACAGAAGGGTTCCCAAAGCCTACTGCCATTCATCCACCTTTAGCAAATGGGACAGTCCACTGACCCAAATACCAATGGCCATATACATTAAGTCTTTTTGAGGCATCATCACATCACATCAAAAAGATGATACATTGTTTTACTGAATTCCTGCTAAGGGATATAACTTCCTTTTGGATAAAACCGCACCTTCTTAAAGGCACAAAGCCATTTCTCCTACCAAAAAGTGACGATAGCATTAAACACACACACATACAGGGGCGCCTGGGTGGCTCAGACTGTTAAACATCTGCTTTCGGCTCCGGTCATGATCCCAGGGTCCTGGGATTGAGCCCCACATCAGGCTCCCTGATCAGCAGGAGTCTGCTTCTTCCTCTACTCTTCCCTCTGCTCGTGATCTCTCTTACTCTCTCTCAAATAAGTAAATAAAATCTTTTTAAAAAGAAATAAAGTGAAATATTCTCAATGTACTTTGAGGGGGTGAAGAATCCATTTTAAAAAAATTTCCCAGCTGATAAAAGTAGTACCCGATCATTGAAGAATTTGGAATATAACATACCCCAATATCTCATTACTAGAGAAAAAATGGCGGGGGGAGGGGTGGATTTCATGATAGCCTTTTTCCAATGCATGCCATACAACTTTTCTTAATTTTTCTAATTAAACAAAAGTAGGATATGACATATTACGTCATATTCTGCTTTTCTCACTTATGACCTTTTTCCTTGACATTAAATACTCTCAAACAATATTAATGTTTGCATAGTACTTAATTATATGACCAAAGTACTGTTGCTCAGTCAGCCTTTAACTGTTAAATATTCTCATTGTTGGCAATTTTCTTTTTTTTTTTCCCTAAAGATTTATTATTTATTTGATAGAGACACAGCGAGAAAGAGAGAGAGAGAGCGCACGAGCACAAGCAGGGGGAGCGGGAGAGGGAGAAGCAGACTCCCCTCCAAGCAGGGAGCCCAACACAGGGCTCGATTCCAGGACCCTGGGATCACAACCCAAGATTGAGGCAGACACTTAATGACTGAGCCACCCAGGTGCCCTGTTGGCAATTTTCTATCATAAGTAACTTGTTAGTGAATATCCTTACACATGAATCTTGATATGTACCTCTAATTATTTTTTTAGGATAAATCCCTAGAAGAAAAACTGTTGAGTCAAGGAGTATAAATATTTTAAGACTCTTGGGGCACCTAGGTGACACAACTGGTTGAGCATCTGACTCTTGGTTTTGGCTCAATTCATAACCTTGGGGTCGTGGGATTGAGCCCTGTGTCAGGCTCTGCACTCAGCAGAGTCTGCTTAAGATTCTCTCTCTCCCTCTGCCCCTCCTGCTGTGCTCTCTAAAACAAATAAACAAAATCTTGGGGCACCTTGGTAGTTCAGTGGGTTAAACCTCTGCCTTCAGCTCAGGTCATGATCTCGGGGTCCTGGGATCAAGCCCCAAGTCAGGCTCTCTGCTCAGCAGGGGGCCTGCTTCCCCCTCTCTGCCTGCCTCTGCCTACTTGTGATCTCTCTCTGTCAAATAAACAAATAAAATCTTTTTTAAAAATCTTAAAAAAAATTATTTTAAACAAATAAATATTTTAAAACCATTGACACATGTATGACTACAAATAATCCTTCCACCAACAGTCCATAAACATGCCTATTTTCTTGTACCTTTTTACTATGAAGGTTGCTGGTATTATTTTAGCCTTTGCCACTTGGGATAGGTTAAAAAAAAATAGCTAGTTTTTGTTCTGATCAAGGGTTCTTTCAGAATCCTTGCTGTCCTACAACGTTGTCATTCCCTCCTTGTCCCCACCCCGTCCAAGGCAAATGCACTGAGGGAAACGAAAATCCACATGCTAGCTGTGCACGGCGCCCCAGGAACTGTCCTGCAGGGTAGGAGACACACATCAGGGGGATTTTGCTACTTTAAAGAGAAAGACAACTTGATGCTTTGGGGGATAATTGGGGTGTGCAAATATGCGGAGATTTAGGCAATCTGGCAATTTCCAGAGCTCAGATTACGTCAGGAAGCAAGTTTAATGCCAACACACAAACACTTGGGGGGCACAGAGACGAACAAATGGTCCTTCTCCCCCTCCTATGTGTGTAATCACATTAGACTAAAAAGGAGAGATACATCACACCGCTTCAGTAAGGAATCACTTCAGCATGTATTTCCAAATCCCACAAACAGCACTGTCCTACAAACTTAAAACTGCTTTGATTCAGCACAAGTATCCCCTTCACATACAAACCAGCCCCCCCCCCCCAACCTCATATCCTGGAAAGGGAAAACACAGGCTGAGGGATGCCGGGAACCCTAAAAGAAATGTGCTAACAGCAGGCCCCTACCCCCAGCCTGGTAAATCTCTCATCTATAATCCAACATGAGAGACAACAGGCAAACAGCAAGAGGTCATCTTCAAAGAACCGGTTGCTACGGGAAGCAAGTGTAGAGGCAGCAAGCATGTTCCCATCAAAGTTCAGCAGCTGCAGAAGAACCACAAAGGTACAGCTCCCCTCCGAGCGGAGCAAGAATGGCCGGGAGGGGGGCCTCCGGGAGAGGGGGGACAGGAGGAGGAGGAAGGGAAGAGAAAAACATTAGACCAGCGGCAGCTGCCCAATGGAACAGAAAATCTGGTAGTTTTCTGTTGTTCACCAAGGGGAAAAGCAGGGGGGAGAAGGGATACAGAAAATAGCATTTCTTGAACTTGCTTTTTAAGCACTAGTCAAATCTCTTGGCATACCTGAGAGATGGCCAGATAAAGGCCACAGCTATGGAAAGAGAAACCTAGCCATTAGTAGTAAAATGGCAAGTACCAGCGGGAAGCACCATCTCAGTACAAATATGATCACCTCCTGGTAGAAAAATCTCTAAATATTTAGTCTAAAATGCCTCTTTCCCAACAGGGCAACAAAGACCATACAGAAGAGGGAACCTACCATTTGCCCATGGAATCTGAACAGAAGAACCAGAGGGCACCCCTTAATTTGGGTAGAAGCTCCCCTCATTTTTCCAGGTGAGAGACACAAGAGCTAACAGACTTCACAGCCTCTAACGGACATCTCAAATAGTCCCTTTTGTATTTGTGATCTCCAACCCCACGGGAAGCACTGGCCCTGGGAATCACATAGGACTCCGGGGAAAGAGACGGCTAGAGAATCAAGTCCCATTCCCTCACTCTGAAGAAAGAACTTGGGATATTAAGAGACTTGCCCAACGTCACCTAGCTTATCTAGAGCCCGGTGTCCCAACTCCCAGCCTGAGGCTCCTTCCTCTGATGAGCGACAACTATCACGGTCCAGGGCCAGGAAGGAGAGGGGCTAAAAGCTTAGTCTTCATTCCTAACTTAGGTTCTGGCTGCTACCAAATGGCTTGGCATGCTCCATCAAAGTGCTGGGTCTCTCTTCTCTTCCAAAGAGCTGTCCGTCTGTCGGTGTCTATGGGTCTTCATCACAGGAGTCAGGCCCCCAAGCAGGTGGACACACCAGTATTTCCTCCCCAGCTTGCTCGCTCTGTATCACTGGTGAGAAAGTGCTCAGGTCCTCAAAGAAGGTACGGTTCCCTCAAAATGACTTCCTGAAACAGGTGAGAGGTTCTGTGGGGCTTGGCGTACACACACGAAAGGCTCAAGCATGAAGCTGTGTAACAGAACCGTATCTCACGGGAAAGGCAAAGCTAAAATCGGGACGGGTGATTTCTTCCCACTTAAACACTCGCACAAGTTTGCAGACTTGAGCAATCTGTTTTTGTCAATGGATCTGTCCTCACCATATTTTGCAGCTGTAAAATGCACCAGGTGAAAACAAAAAATCAAACAAGATTTAAATGGCACTTTCGCTACGCCAAGACTGTCTCAGCATGCGTCCACAGCCAAGGGGAAAAGAGTAAAACATGAAACTGAAACAATAAAAATAAAAAAGTCTCCTAAATTCAAATCAATAAAATATAAACTTGCTCTCCTCCAGACATGTTTTTGCCACACAGCTAATAGACAAGAGGGTACACCGAAGCCGCGGGCCAGGGCCTCCTCATCCCACCGCCACCACCTCAAACTAAGCTTTTTTGAGGTGACAAGGTTTCTGAGAGCCCTACCTCTACTTGTTCCATTAGTGTCACAGGAAGAACAAAAGTGCAAGGACAGATGTAGGCACTTATTTACTTCAAGACACTTCTGTCACTAAAACATGTGAGAGAACTGAAGACCAAAAAAAGTGGGTGGGAATTCACGAGGGTGATTCAAATGCCCGGAAAGGAACAACTATCCATAAAATGAACAACCTCTGTGAAATAAATTTCTGTTGTATATCATCATTTATAAGTTTGTTTTGGCTGAAACCATTAGAAGCTTCTAGCAGCCATGGTGAATGACGGAGGATAGTGAAGTGGCTGCTGGATGGAGATTAAGTTTAAGAGACCCAACCCAAGCCCCTTCCCATCGAATCAGACTCACTCCTGCTCTCTGAGCCTTCCGAAGGCTGAGAGGAAGGCCTCCATGGCCCCAGGTCAGGCGGCCGGCAGCCTCTGAAGGGGAGGGCAAGGGCCTCTGAATGACCAGATTAAGTCTGAATGGAGAAGAACCTATGATTAAGTTTTCTGAATAGTTGGCTCTCTTAGTGGGAGCAAACTCCAAAAGAAAGAGAAAGAAGGAAAGAGGGAAAAAAAGATGGGCAGAGACCTAGTGTGGCTGTTACTGCCCCTCAGAAATGGGAATCCTGCTCTTTGGATCTAAGAGTGTGGAGTTTCACATATTCGACAGGTCAAGCCTACTTTCTGACCAATGTGTGGCATTCAGCTGATTTTCCAGGGAAAGGAGGGGAAAAAAATTACACTGCTATACATCTTCTCCAGGCTATTTAGACAGCTCAGGTTGACATGGAACATTTTTTAACTACCAGTCCCCCAGGACAAACTTAGAAACTTCTCCAAGCCATTACACAGCAGAGAAACAGGTCTTTCCTTGAACTCACTTAGTCTCATCTTCAACCAAAACTTCTTTACGGTATTATTCCGGCTTCACTGGCCCAGGATCCTTGCCAGGATGCTCTCCACCCCAAGCATACGTAGGGAAGGAAAAGAGCAAATAGCATTTTATCCAACCTGTGGCAGCCTGGTCAGAATTGTCCTGGCTACACAAGCTGTAGGCCTGCTGAGGTTTTGTTCTGCTTTTCTAAGTGGGGGGAAAATATCAACATAAATCTTTCCTCCCAGTCAAAGAGCAGAGGATTAAGTTAATTCATAAAGCAGACTACTCATATATCATGATACAACTCATTAAAAATCTCGTTGAACAAAATGTTCAGTGACCCTTCTATGTTAAAAATTCAAGTTTGGGTTGTAAAAGACTAAGGTTTTAAAAATCTTGGGGGGGCGGGTTGGGAGAGGCAAAAAAACTCTTCCAAAACCATAATATTCAAGCTCAGCCCGTCTTGGCATGTAGCATGTGAGCCCCTTCTCTAGCATCTGGTTCTGCAACTCATATTTAATGTGTTTCCATTAAACCGCAGGGGACACGAGGATGAAAAGCACAGATTCTGCCCTCCAGAGAGACTGTAGCTACACAGAGGACAGAAGGCGCGAACAGAATAAAATGTAGACAGTAGGGAGGGTTAAGTGCCAAGAGCGAAGCCCATCAAGAGAATCTGAGCAAGAGGCAAAGATGGGGGCCCTCAGGGGCTCCAGGAGGACTTCAGGATTTGGTATTAAAAGATAAAGAAGACTGTGGGCTTTGGTCCCTTCCTCATTTCTACCTGGAACTGTCCAAGGACTGTGTATGTGCTGCCGAAGCGAGCACTGTCCAAGGACTGTGAAAGCCGAGCTTCCACCCAGCAACTCATGTGGTGGGCATGACCACATTTGTATTTATCAAGCTCATTAAATCTGTAAAATACTTCATATATATATTTATGTATTTGTGAACCATAAAAATAGCTAGTTCTTAATGTATATTTGTTTAGCCTTAACAAGAGTCATAAAGAGGATTTTTTTTAAGATACTCAATAAGAAAACTCAGAGAGGTTAGAGGGTCACTCAGCTAATACCTAAGACATAGAATGTGAACTTGGGTCCGATTGTCAAGTCTGACGCTATACTTCTATCCACACTGCAGAAGTTCCAGGCACACGTCCCCTCCTCCCGTGCATTTTTTTTTTTTTTTAAGGCATCAAAAACCCATCAGTAACTTAAAACCTCCAGTGTAATACTTATATACTTAATGGTTTAAATGCATGTCTCCCCATCCAGATCGAGTTCCTTAAGGACATCCTCACCTTCAGATTCTAGTATGGGGTGTGGCACCCAGGAGAACTGAACAAACAAGCAATGTTCACCCTGAGTGCGTGTCTTGAGGCCCCCAGAACCGCAGAAAGCCTGCCTTAGCCAGGAAGTCATCGTAGGGGTTTTGCTCGCTTAACCTAGCTGACCCTCAGCACCTGTTCATAGGGATAATAAGGATACCTATTTCCTAAGGTTGTTTTGATAACTGTGTCAGATGATAAGTGCTAAATGCACACCAGCGCCTGGAACATGCTAAGTCCTCCACAAAGGCGGGCAAATCGTCTCTAACCTCAAACAGAAGATAAAAGGGAGGATGCCAGACTTCACCTCTAATGTACTAGATTTAAAATCTGGAAACTGATAAGACATTACTAAATTTTAGAAGGGGACAAAACCACGTGGGTATCCATTAAAACACAGTGGGGCAGATCTAGATACACTGACATAGGAAAACTTTCCAAGACATCATTTTTAAATGAAAAAGCATGTTCTGGAATAAGATGGCTGTGTGTCTGTGTGCATGTGTGTATAATTACATGTATACAAGTGTCTAGAAAAACACAGTGAAATATAGAAGGAATGGGATGGGAGGGGAAAAGGTCTTTCACTTCTGCCACTGTGCAGTTCTGATACTTGAATCTTCTTATGAAAATATACATTTTCATTAGAAGTAATAACAGTATATAGTTTCATTCATATAATACACCAGTGTGGGTTCCTGAGTTGTGACAAGTGTACCTTATTAAGTAAGAGGTTAACAATTAGAGAAAGTGGGTGCAGGATATACAGGGAACTCTCTGTTCCGCCTTTGCAACTTGTCTATAAATCTAGAACGGTTCTAAAATAAAAAAGTTATTTTTTTAAAGCAATGTGTAGCACAGAATGATCTTTGCTCTTAAGAATATATCCATCTGGGTGTGCTTGGGTGGCTCAGTCGGTTGAACAACTGACCCTTGGTTTTGGTTCAGGTCTTGCTCTCCTGGCTGGGAGTTCAAGCATCATGTTGGGCTCCAGGCTGGGTGTGGAGCCTACTTTAAAAAAAAAAAAAAAAAGAAAGAAAGAAAGAAAGAAAGAGAGAGAGAGAAAGAAAGAAAGAAAGAGAGAGAAAGAGAAAAGAAAAGAGTATGTCCGTATATATAATTATATATTCCTTACACTCTAGAGGGTTAGCAGTGGCTCCCACAGGAAAGACTGAAGCTGATGCTCATTTCCTTATACCTTCTAGATCAGTGGTTCTCAAAAGATGGTTACCAGATCAGCAGCAGCAGCAGCCACAGCATCTGAGAACTTGCTGGAAATGTACATTCTCAGGCTCCACCCCAGAGCCTCTGAATCAGACACTCCAGAGGTGGGGTCAGATGCTGCTGATACACACACAAGTTCAAGAACACTGTTCTAGATCACAGAAACTGGTTTTGTAACAGGTGTCACTTTTACAGTCAAAACAACAGAACGATGGACCTTGGAAAGGGGGCCAGTGGACTGATGGACGAAAAGGATTTCTGGACCCGACCCAAGCCTTCACACAGTACATGCGCTGGGATGCAGGCACCAGCCAGGCCCAGCCCAAGCTGACCTATTCTGTCCATCCCCCAGGTCCCCAAGTCGGCTTCCGTGGGGGCCTCTGGGATACCTTCAGAGACAACCTCAGACAAACGAGCCTGACATGGTGAGTTTTCTTTAAAAACAAAAAACAACAACCAAAAACAACAACAACAACAACAACAACAACAAAAAAACCCACCATTTTATTGGAAGGGAAGAGTTTGTTGGCAGCAGTTTATCATCTTCCTCTTCCAAGTTTATGGCCTCCAGTCTCAATTTTACATTAATAGCACCAGCCAGGGCATGAAAACTAATAGTTGAAGAGGTAAAGACTCATCTTCACAATTAAAGAAAAAAAAGTTAAATCTCTATGTGGCACGATAGATCACCAGTCCTGCCTCTGGAATGGCCCCTCTCGTCCCCCTTTGATCCTCTTCCTTGGTCCAGGAGCATTTATAATCCCCAGCTGGCTTCCTCCCTTCCAAGGGCAGGACTTTGACCTCGTGTAGAAGACCTGTGAGGTCTGCATTTCAGCTCTACTTTCAGAAGCTCTCAAGGGGCTGCCTGCCTGTCAGCTGAGTGAGCTCTATGAACACCGCAGTAAAGAAAAGCACAGAGACCCAAGTCACCTTAAAAACTACTACCTCTGGGGCGCCTGGGTGGCTCAGTGGGTTAAAGCCTCTGGCTTCAGCTCAGGTCATGATCCCAGGGTCCTGGGATCAAGCCCCGCATCGGGCTTTCTGCTCAGCAGGGAGCCTGCTTCCCCCCCCCCCCGCCTGCCTCTCTGCCTACTTGTGATCTCTCTCTCACTGTCAAATAAATAAATAAATCTTAAAAAAAAAAAAAATTACTACGTCCTAGAGCCAAGAGGAGGAGGAGCAAAACTAACCCAATCAGAAGTCAGCCGCCCATGACCAAGGGGCACCTCCGAGCAGCCCCCGGGGGCCCACAGAGTGGGAGCCACATTCCCAGGTGCTAAGTCCGCTGCTCTGCCTTGGAGGCTGGTGAATGGACCTCAGGATCCCAAGAAAGGGGACGAGGCATCAGGGCCCGCCGCTGACGTACCCCCGGGCCAAGGGACAGCATGTCATCAAGGCAGAGACCACGCAGGTAGGGGAACATGACAGCCACGGGAACCCAGGATGGACAGTTAGAGACAAGACACAGACCTGGTCAGAAAGATCACTGGGGGTCTCAGTCTGAGTCATGGCTTTGCCAGGTCAGGACTTGGCAGCTGGAGGACAAGGAGAATGAAACTGGAACACAGACAGGAGACCATTCTCCCAGATCAGGGACCTGTGGTTCAAAGAGTTCGGGAGCAGCAGTGATCAGGGAGTGGCAATAAAGGCAGCACGGTGAATGGACGTGGTGCTTCGGAATGACAGCCTGATGTGCAGACACCTGTGCCGAAGAGAACAGAGTCTGGCTTCCCAAATCACCTCTGTGCCTTCGGTCTGCCCCCTCCCCTCAACTTCCCTCATACCAAGGGGTTCTATGCACAGGAATGGTGAAGGACAGAAAGTATAAGTGGTGCTTTAAAAAAAAAAAAAAATTTTTTTTTTAAAGATTTTATTTATTTGAGAAAGTGCACATGAGCACGAGTTGGGGGGGTGCAGAGGGAGAGGAAGAGAAGCAGACTCCCTGCTGAGTGGGGTGGGAGCCCACCACCTCAGGATCCCAGGACCCTGAGATCATGACCTGGGCCAAAATCAAGAGTCAGACATCCAACCAACTGGGCCCATGAGCAGTGCTTCTTGAAGCAAAAAAGATCAAATGGCCCTTTCCCTCTAGCCTCCTGGTGAGGTGGCCGGGAATTCAGGTGGGATGGCCTCTTTGGCGACCCAAAGGGAACACTTTGCTGCTGATGGAAGTAACCCTATATTAAGTTCAGGAAAACGGATTCTATCCTAAGCCATAGTGGTGGAACTGGAGAAAATCATTTTCTGTAGCCAGAGAAGACTGCAATCCAACAAACCCTGGAGGAGATGGGAGGAAATGACAGGCTGACCTGGGGCACCCCTGTGTCAGAGGTGTTGGTGTGAGCACCTCAGCCATCCTGGGGTTCAACAGGGCCGGCCTCCAACGGTATGAAGACAGCAGTCTTGACCTCAAGAAGTGGCGCCTGGTGAGTATACTCCAAGGGAAGAACTCAGAATGAACAGAGATGAACCAAGGACTCAGGCAGAGCACCCAAAACCCAAAGCCATGGAAAACCAAAGCTAAGATCCAAGCAGAGTGATTGGAAACGGAAATGACAGGCCTTGTTATATGGGAGGTCGCAGAGGTGGGCATCGTCTGGGCGGCCAGAGCAGGTCATGGGACTAGGGCTCTCACGGTGGCTCCTCTAGGGACCGAGGGCAGGCACGTGGGCAAGGGCAGCACGCTCATGTCCGAGGCTGAAGGAATGGAGAGATTCCCAAATTCCATTCTAGAAGAGCCCGGTTAGAACAACACGGGAAGAATCAAGAATTATGGCAGCCGTATCCAGAAAGTGGGGCAATATCTGGAGTTTGCACTAGGCCTGAAACCCAGGGGCTGAAGATGAGCACAACACACGTCTAATCACACCCAGGAGTATGATTATCATCGGCATCATAAGCCGTAATGAGGTTTGGTTATGGTGCACCTAGTATCCTCTGCTCCACTCTGAGAAGCCCTGGATCAGCCCGTCCAGGAACAGGAGGCACAGATAAATGCACAGAAAAGACAAGCCAGACACCCAGCTCGCCACAGGGGAATCTACAGGAAGAAGAGGAGGGTGAGAGGGCTTTTTTCATTTATATACTTTTTCACTGGTCAGACTTTCACGCGTGGGTCTTCTTGGATTATAGGAGTAATTCCTAGAAATGAATTTTTTTTTCAAACAACATTTAAGGCCAACAGTACGTTCTGCACCCGTTCTGGGTGAGTGATAGCTATCAATGAATGGCTTTTGATGCCAAGTCTCAATGCACCTCATCAGCTCTTTTTCCAAAGGGTATTTAAGAGTAAGTAAGAGGTTGAGAGAAATGGCCACTCCAAAGCACTCTATATAGAAACAGGCTAAAATTTTATGGGGCCCTCCAGGCTGAGAAGCTATTAGACGCCACAGCTCCCGAGCGGTGAGGTAGCAAAGAAAGCCCTCCAGGGAAACTATTCAAGAGCCTCCAAGATCTTCCCATTTGTAAGTTTGAAAGTACTTTTGTTCTTCTCAGGGTTTAAGTTTCTGGGTCACCCGGCCTTTTGTTAATAACCAAAGGAACACATCTGCAGTACAGCGTACCCTCCTTATTTGTCTCCCCAAATATGAGTGACCTGGAGAGTGTTAATACCTCTGTTTTCTTAGGCAGAAAGCACTCGACTGAGTTCAATTGCACCTCGCCATCACTCTGTCTCCACAAAGCGACTTTAACGAGTGTCCCAAACAGAAGAGGTACCATTCATTGTTACACAATAAATTCATTACTACTGCTCTCTCCCCCAGTCCAGGTAACTCTATGTGTGTGTGCGTGCGTGCGTGCATGCGTGCACACGTGCATGTGTGTTCAGGAGGGTGGGAAGTGTTGACAGGAGGTTACCTAATATTAAGAAGGCAAACCCTATGTGCCCACAAGGCCAGTTTCTTTGGACATAATCAAGAATCTTCCTTTGTTGAGGCCTAATGTCTATTCTCATCCTGTTTAAGCATCTCCTCTGAGGAAAAACAAAGCCCAACTGCCAGAAAATGTTCCAAGTAATTGTTGATAACAGACAAGAGCAGAGGAAGCCCTCTGGTTAATATTTAAACATGGCAGAGGTAACATTAACTCCTTCAGAGTTACGATGCCCACCAGTTGCCTCGGACATTTGCTCATGGACCCACAGCTCGCCCAGAACGCTGACTGCCTCATTCAGGCTCAGGAATGCTCTTTTTAAAAAATCTGAAAGACACCTAAAACTCCTTTTACTTATTGTACTACTGCTCGAACTGGAATGGATTCAGTTTTGCACAACTATAATGTACAACTCCCCAGTTTTTTTATAAGTGGGTTCCAATAATTTCTATAGAAATTAAGGGGAAGAAAGGGAAAGTCAGGGTAGATTTTGGGCATAGGTGAGAAGAATGCATTTATTTGGGGGCACTACGTAATATTTTTTAAGCAGCAAGCCACGAGAATACAGCTTTGCTGTGAAAAGGAAGTCTATATTCTGAACTGTCTGATGACATACTTTGGAAGATTTAGCCGCTATCACCAGAGGAACACACACCCACCACACTTCATTCTAATAAAACGTGGTGATCTTTGTCTCCATATAATTAAAAGTTTGGCCTCTTTCTTTAAGGCAGAGGGAGGAACAGGAAAGAGGTTGGGGGGAGAGGGGGTAAAGGAACAATATAACTCAAGAGAGGATGTATATTGAAGTTTACGGCAGGTAAAAAGAAGGCGGCAGAGCTCCTGATGAGCAGATAGATATCCAGTGAATTTCTTCCATGAGGGTTCTGGAAGGGGAACCAATCATAGCCAGCGACACCCAAGACAAGGATCAAAGGAAACACAGCGTCAGCCCTGCCCAGGCTTTAGGGGTTCCAGATGCCCTTTTTCTCTGTTCAGTCCTGCCTCTCAGCTGGAGTGACAGCAGGACGGAGCAGCCTGGAGACAGTTACAAGTGCGCTCACACGACGACCTGGGGTCACTAAGTGGCTACTACACTCTCACCCTGCCTGAGCGTCTGCGCGGGCCAGTAGGGACCCAGTCATCTGCAGCACAGACATTCTGCATTCACTCCAAAGGTGTGAACTCGGACATTCAAGCAGGTCACTGATCAGAGAGGCAACTGGCTACATTCTTGTTCAACAATGGGGTGTGTGTGTGTGTGTGTGTGTGTGCTTAATACAAACCAGGAGAGACCACTGAGATGCAGGCTTCATTCTACAGGTGAGGAAACCAAGCCCAGGAGAAGGCCAGGCCTCTCCCAGCTAAGATAAGCATCAGCTCATCCACCTCCCACTGCTCCAGGCAGATCTCCAGGTCTCTTTGCTTTCATCCCGATTTCAAGCAGGCATTCAGTGATGAGAGCACACAGCTGAACAGGGCTCTCTGCTCGAGTAGGGTAAGGTTCTTAGCTGAGTCCCAGCTATAGGTACCACATACCACACCTGTCCCTCTCATGGTCTTTGTTCTAGTTCCATGCCTGGCCACCGACCTGCACTGTCCTTACCCTAGTTTTCCCAGGCTGCCTGCGGTGATGTGCCACCAAGTTCAGTGTGTCCCCTTCACACCTTCTGCTTTCTCTGACCGCAGAAGCCTCCCCTGTATTTTGCCGTTTGACCAAAGCTTAGCTGTTCCTCAACCACACATTCTCTTCCCATGTCTAGCTCCGTAGAACTGGGCAGGAAGAGTCCCCCCAATTCCAGAATGGCAATGTGCTGGGAGCTAGGTTTCCCCGTACAGTGTGGGCTCCGTGAGGGCATGAATTTTTGACTTTTCCATTGCGGTATCCCTACTGCCTAACAGAGTGCCGGGCACGGACAGATTGATAAGGTTCCCTAACAAAGCGGTGGCCTCCCTGATCGTTTCCCCCTTGTCAATTTCCATGTCGAAACACTAATGCTGGCCTAAGAGGAGAATGTGTGCAGTAATCCCTGGGGTTTCCCTGATGCAAACTGCTCCTTCACTTCAGTCTTCTTCAAGTTACACAAGAACTCGCAAAGTAACAACTTCCCCTACTGGGCCAATTCTGGCTTCCTCAGGCCGGGCAAGGGAATAGGGGAAAAAGCAACCGGATTAGCTCCACGTCACACAGGCCCAGTCTGTCTGGGCGGTCTACGACAAAGGGTACTTCAAGGTAAAAACATCGGTGCTAGATGTTTCTGACCATTCAATGGCACAAGACCCTGGCAGAGAGTTCCACCACCTGCTGATGAAAGAACAAAAGAAGCATCCTGGCAAAAATAAAGAAAATGCCTTACTTTCCAAAAGACACTACAATGTGGCACATTACTTCTCTCCCTCCAGGGTGGTGCAGTCCACAAATCACTTACTTTGCATAACATACTGAAGCAGGGGCAAACACACAGTGCTGAGAACCCAGGCTGCCCCTGATACTTCAGCCAAGTCCCTGGTCCTCCCATCCTCAGCCTGGCCTGCTCTGTGAGTTCATCACCGAGAAGCCAGTAACCTGCATTCAAGCAAGACGCATGACAAAGACCCAGCCATGCCATCTGCCTTCCCCATCAGAAGAATCCCAAAGCCATTTCCCTGGCTGGGAATGAGTGTGAATTTGCACTAAGCAAAATGCACCGTTTCCTGATCTGACCAAAAGTTCTCACAGTAGAGATCCAAGTGCTCTGCGATCAAAGAGCAAGAGAGAGCGGAGATCCGTTCTCGGGGTCAGCAGTAGCTGGCTCATTAATAACATACCAGCGTCACGTGGAACACTTACATAGGCATGTCCTGTTATGTGACTGGGTGTGACCTGCAGGGTAACCTGCCCGGTACTTAAGACTATCATTTTCCACTTGACAAATGAGCAACCTGAGGTTTGTGGCCACTGAGGAGTCTGTTCCCGGATCCTCCAACTCCTAACACAGCACACACTCAGAAAGCCCACCACCCTCCTCCGGGAGCTTCTGCGTGCACTTTAGAATAAAGCTGGGGTTCTGAAAGATCTGCACAATGAACCACTAACTGGTGCCTGCTTCCACTGAAGGCTCCTGGCCAGGAAAACACTGTCCAGGACCTCCACACAGCCCTGCTCTGACTGGCTAAGCTCTGCCTGTTTCTAGATCTGTGTATGCCAACTCCATCTGTTCTAAGCACGTGACTGGGCTAAATCTAAAATGATGCAAAAATAAATAAATAAATAAATAAATAAACAGAGTTTTATCCTAGGAAACTAAGTCAAATACTATGGAAAGAAAGAGTCAATGAAGGCAAACGACTTTAAAAAATGGCTAAGAACTAAAAGCAACTTTCGAAGACTAGATAAGGGGGGGAAGAAGCAAAATTCTAGAGCTGGTAGCTACACAGGTTTTTCGCATCACTTAAGAAAGAACTGCAAAAAAAAAAAAAAAAGACGACAACAATGAATTATGGGGCATCTGGGTGGCTCAGTTGATTAAGCATCTGCCTTCAGTTCAGGTCATGATCCCAGAGTCTTAGGTTCAAACCCCACATCAGGCTCTCTGCTCAGCAGGAAGCCTGCTTTTCCCTCTCCCACTCCCCCTGTTTGTGTTCCCTCTCTCACTGTGTCTCTCTCTATCAAATAATAAATAAAATCTTTAAAAGATGGAGGAGGAGGAGAAGGAGAAGAGGAGGAAGGAGGAGGAAGAGAAGAACTGCAAATTTTAAGTGATAGATCAAGGGTATGGCTACAGCAAGACTCTATGGAGCACAAATGAGTGGTCCCATTCACAAAAGCCTGGGCTTGAATGTCCACTTACAGGCTGTAACTAAAACATAATTTTTTAAAAATATTTTGTTTATTTATTTGACAGGCATAGATCACAGTAGGCAGAGAGGCAGGCAGAGAGAGAGGTTCCAGGAAGCAGGCTCCCCGAGGAACAGAGAGCCCGATGTGGGGCTCGATCCCAGGACCCAGGGATCATGACCCGAGCCGAAGGCAAAGGCTTCGCCCACTGAGCCACCAAGGTGCCCCACTAAAACATAATTTTAAACTATCTTTCCTTTTTAATCATTCCCTGCTTCAACTTAACTGACCTTTTTCAATTACCCAACCACCTGCAGGTCCCAACAATATCAGATAACAAGGCCCCCACTAAAGTGTGAAAATCATGAAAGGCACATACACCCTGACAACTGTCATCCGCCAACTGATTTTTCAATCCCTTGGCTAAGAACATCTAGAAATTTCTGAGCTCTCAAACTGGGACAGGGCTTATAATAATTTAACTGTCAAAATAGGAAACATCCCTCCAGAGAAAGCACATTCAACCTCAACTCAATAATTAACCCTGAAGAGTTTCTAGAGCAATGGTTCTTAACTAAGGGCAATTTTGAGCCTGCCTTACCTCATTCAACCCGTGGACATTTGACAATGTTTGGACACATTTCTGGTTGTCACAACTGAGAGGGAAATTTGCTCCTGGCATCTAGTGGGCAGGGGCCTAGGCTGCTGCTTACAGTATCGCCCAGTACACAGGACAGCCCCCCACAACCCAGAATGACCCAGCTGCTAGTGAAAATAGTGCCAAGATGGAGAAACCACCTGGGAAAAAGGAGTCCGGAGACCTACAGATGCTGTTCCATCTTCAAAAAAGTCGGCCTTTGAACAAACAAAAGGAAGGGCTGATTTCTTCCCTCTTGATTCAAACATTACTCAAAGGCCACTGGTTTCCTGGTATTCTTAATAAAACTCCAAATCTCTAAGCAAGAATTTTCAAAGACCACAATTTTTGCTTATGGAGTAAAACAGCACAACGGTCTTCGTCAGGGTTTTGGTGTTTTTTTTTCTCTCACATTCCCATGATACCTCCAACTACCTCATGGATGGTTATAAAAATGAACTAAAAAATCTGTCCAGGGATGCCTGGGTGGCTCAGTTGGTTAAGCAGCTGCCTTCGGCTCAGGTCATGATCCCAGCGTCCTGGGATCGAGTCCCACATCAGGCTCCTTGCTCAGCAGGGAGCCTGCTTCTCCCTCTGCCTCTGCCTGCCACTCTGCCTGTGCTCACTCTCTCTGTCAAATAAATAAATAAATAAAATCTTTAAAAAAAAAAAAAATCTGTCCAAAGCTTCATTTTTAAAGAACACCAGAAGGGATGGAAGAGTGAGACTGGTTCGTTGTGGTAGTAGGATTGTGGGAGAAGACTTTTTTTTCTTTTGCTTCTGGTTAAGCACCACACTGTGTGAGCCTATACAATATAACTATTTTAAAAGTTAAATACTGTATTGGGGAGCCTGGGTGGCTCTGTCAGTTAAGTGTCCAACTCTTTGTTTCAGCTCAGGTCATGATCTCAGGGTCATGAAATTGAGCCCCACACTGGGGCTCTGCGCTCAGTGGGGAACCTGCTTGAGATTCTCTGACTCTCCCTCTCCTTCTGCCCCTCCCCCACTTGCATACATGCTCTCTCCCTAAAATAAATAAATAAAATCTTTTTTCTAAAAAAAAGTTAAATGCCATAGAAGAATTTAGAATAGATCCTGGACTTTTTTTTAATATTTTATTTATTTATTTGACACAGAGAGAGCACAAGCAAGGGAAATGGCAGGCAGAGGGCAAGGGAAAAGCAGACTCCCCTCTGAGAAGGGAGCTTGATGCGGGGCTCAATCCCAGGACCTGGGATTATGACCCAAGCCGAAGGCTGACACTTAACCAACTGAGCCACCCAGGCGCCCCAGAGCCTGGATTTTTAAAAGCCAGCTATAAAAGACATTTCTGAGACAATTAAAATGTGAAATTTAAATATGTCAAGTTCGTAGATATGATAGTATAGTGGTCAGAAGCACATCCTCAGTCTTAGCAGATGTATGCTGGTACACTGAGGGACAGAATGTCATGATCTGGCAATTTTAAAATGGTCAGCCAAGGGGCGCCTGGGTGGCTTAATTGTTAAGCATCTGCCTTGGGCTCAGGTCATGATCCCTGGGTCCTGGGGTCAAGCCCCGCGTCATCAGGCTCCTTGCTCAGTGGGAAGTCTGCTTCTCCCTCTTTCACTCCCCCTGCTTGTGCTCTCTCTCTTGCTGTGTCTCTATCAAATAAATAAATCTTTAAAAAAAAAAAAAAAAAGATCAGCCAAAACAGAGAAATACACACACACACACACACACACACAATGTGTGAGAGAGGACAAATTGAGCAATTGTTAACATATTGCCACACACCGACCTATTCATTCAACTCTTCTATGGGCTTAAACACTTCAAAATAAAAGAGCTGTAGAAACGAAATACAGACCAAGATAAGGGGGTAGGGAGACACAAACCAACTCACAATTGTCATTTGGCCATGAAGGTAGACTATACCAAAAAAAAAAAAAAAAAAAGGCCTCTAAACAGAATCAGACTGGAGATGGTGGTCTTAGCTTCACTGTTAACCGTGTCACTGCCTTCTACAGCGACAGCAAAATAAAACAGGTAGGACAGCAGCATCAAAGGCACAGTCAGTCAGCAGGCCCTATACAACTCACAGCACAGGCCTCCTGGCACCCTGGAGACAACGGGAGCAATGCAGACACAGACCACTCTTCCAAATACACACACACACACACACACAGACCCCTAATTAAAAACAAAAAGTCTTTACACACACACATGAACTTAACAAGGGGATATACAAAGCAAAGCAAAAGAAGAGTCCATGGGAAGCCGGTTTAAGTGCAACAATTTGTGGTTCATCTCAACTTTGCAAAACCTATTTGTTTTACACAGAAGTCAAAATATAGGTTTCTGGGATCCTTTGAGCAGATGCGCAAGAGAGAACTAAAGCCTGTCTATGAAAGGGTCAGAGGACAAGCTGACTTTGCCAAATCCAGTGAAACTACCCCCAAATCACAAGTTCATTGCTGATATTTCAAGAAAGATGACTTGTTGAGATGCCTGGGTGGCTCAGTCAGTTAAGCATCTAACTCTTGATTTTAGCTCAGGTCATGATCACAGGGTTGGGGGATCAAGTCTTGTGTCTGGCTTGGTGCTGAGCAGAGTCTACTTGACATTCTGTCTCTCCCTCTGCTCCTACCCCTCCTGCTCTCTCTTTCCAAAATAAAAAATCTTCAAAAAAAAAAAAAAAAAGAAAGAAAGAAAGAAAGAAATATGACTTAATAGTTTTATTCAATTGGGGGAAAAAAAAGAAAAAAAAAAAACAACATAATACTGTTCAAATACAGATTTTCCATTTCCAGACAAGCTTGTTTAAAACACATCAGCAGTTCCTTACTATACAAAATCCTACAGCCTGTGAACAAAATGGGCCACGTTCACTGCAACCAGGTCACACAACCAGAAGGCAGAGGAGGAACAAGATGAAGGAAGGGCAATGGGCTCTGCTCCAGGAAATAAGAGGGAGGAAGTCACTGAAACACAACAGGGTCTCTAAAGCAAATTCTGTGCCCCAGGTGGTCCAGTAGCCACGCAATCCCCTGAGTTCTCCCTTGAGTGCCTGAATAAAGACACAAGCTCCCAAGAGCACAGGAGGGAGCCCAGTGAATGAGCTGGATCTAAAAGTGATAGAAACAGAATAAAAAGAGATTCTCAAAAAACTGTCACATCCATCGAAACATCTTGAGTGCCTACCGTGTGCAGGAAATACATGTGCTTGGGTTTCAAATATTAAAGACATATCAATCACATGCACAGAGGACAGATATGTGATACAGTTAGTAAAATATTAATGGCAGAATATAGGTATTCACTGTAAAATGCCTTCACTTTTCCTGCATGTCTGAAATTTTTCTTAAAATAATACAGGGGAGGGGCACCTGGGTGGCTCAGTGGGTTAAAGCCTCTGCCTTCGGCTCAGGTCATGATCCCAGGGTCCTGGGATCGAGCCCCGCATCGGGCTCTCTGCTCGGCAGGGAGCCTGCTTCCTCCTCTCTCTCTGCCTGCCTCTCTGCCTGCCTGTGATCTGTCAAATAAATAAATAAAGTCTTAAAAAAAAAAAATACAGGGGAAGCATTTTTGTAAAAAATGGGGGCAATCAATTATGCAACTTTTTTAAAAGGAAAAATCTCCCAGTCTTGCCCTCAAGGAACTTGCAGACGATTCAATGTGCACGGACAGAGGCATCATGGGGCCAGGCCAGGTGGTTTAGAATGACAGCAGGTAATTCTTAGCTTAAGTAACAGACAAACCAAAAGAAATGGTTTTGGGGAAGAAAGAGAAACCACGTTTTACACATGTTGGATTTGGCTGGGATGGCCCTTAGGTGCCAAAGTAAACTTTAGTTACCATGACTTAGTCTGGTTAAGTGCCTCGGATCCCACTGATGCTAACTCTGGTGTGGGGCTAACCAGCTGGCTCAGGTTGGGGGGCTGTTTTGTTTGTAGCTGCTTGTGTATAGTTCTAAGTAAGAAAATGGAATGTGGCTATGATTTTACTCACGGAGGTGTATATGGCACAGGGTTTCACCAATGTGTATACAAAAAAAACTACTAAAGGGGCGCCTGGGTGGCTCAGTGGGTTAAAGCCTCTGCCTTCGGCTCAGGTCATGATCCCAGGGTCCTGGGATCGAGCCCCATATCGGACTCTCTGCTCAGCGGGGAGCCTGCTTCCTCCTCTCTCTCTGCCTGCCTCTCTGCCTACTTGTGATCTCTGTCCAATGAATAGATAGAATCTTTAAAAAAAAAAAACAACAAAAAAAAAACCTACTAAAGGCAGGGGCACCGGCTTAAGTTGGCTGATTTTCTGAATGTTCTCACATGTCTGTGATTTTTTTTTTTTTTTAAAGTAATCTCTATACCTGACATGGGGCCTGAACTTCTAACCCTGAGATCAAGACTCGCATGCTCTACTGACTGAGGCAGGCAAGTGCCCCGTGTGTCTGTGATGTTTACAAAAGCTGAGGAATCTTCAGGCGAGGTGCAGCACATTCAACCATATTCTTGGGGAGCCCCCAGCTGGGCCAGCCCTACTCTCCAGCCTCATCCAAGCCCCTCTCACCCATTGAGGAAGGGATGAATGAGCTTCCTTCCTAGAGTCACAGACAGGAATGACAAAAGGCAGCCTACAGACCCCTTGTCTACTTTTTAGTTTGTCTCCTCACCTGGTTCACCCAGATATGCTCCAAAGCCTGATTCCCCACCTGGGGATGCTGCTTTCAAAATCATTGGGAGGCTCACTGGGGAACAAACACCACCAGCCTAAGAAAATCAGCTGCTCTGAACAGAAGCAGCCTGTCTTTCCCAGGAAACTCTGCAAGGCCATCTAGGAAAACACTGGCCACTTGCAGCATTCCTGCCCTACCATTACCCATCAGCCCAGAGTGGAACCCTCCAGATGCCGCGTGCCCTCCGCAGGATACACTTCACCTCTCTAAACAAACAGGGGTGTCTTTGTTTAAATTTAAAAAAAAAAAGAAGAAGAAGAAGAAGAACCTGTCTCACAAGCTACGATTACATCAGCAGAGCGCTCTCATTCTCTCCATCAATCCGGGCAGCTCAGGCTCAGGCTCTTTGAAGCACCGAGTGCGGGCGCCCTTTGATCCTGCAGTTCCCGCCCGGGGCAAAGCCGAAACTAGCGCAGCGCCCACGCGGGGATCCACCATCCACGCTGGATCGCCCGGCAAGGACCCGCTGAGTCCCCCACCAGCTCCGGCTCCACCAGTACCCAACCCCCAGACCAGGCTGCCCCCCACCCCTGCCTGGCGCTCAAGTACACACTCCATTGCTTATGCTGGCGGGGGAGGGGGGCTGTCCCTTTGGAGGGGACATCCTTAACTTCGCATTAACCTCTTGTGGGAAGAGCACTGGAATTAGGTTTCGAAAGAAAAATCTGTCTTTTAGAGGTACTGAAATCTTCAGAGGAAAAAAGAATGATATGGGTGCCTTTCCTTCAAAATACCATGGTGGTTGTGGGGGCGGGGGAGTGAGGGCACAGATGAAATGAGGGGCCAGGAGTTAACAACTTTCTGAGTGACGGTGACTGGGTGACAGGGACTGCAGAGGCACATCACCGACGTGGTTCTCTCTACTTGTGATCACATGTAACATTTTCTATAATAAGAACTTGAAAAAGAAAGGAACCCTTTGCTATTTTTAAAGGTTATACTCCTCGTAGACTTTTAATATATGAAGGAAAAAAAGTCTGGCACTGGATGAGGTGAAGGAAGGGCACACTCACTTTCCTACTGTGCCCCCGAGGCTGTCACTGGACCTACCAAGAAGGCCTGTGGCCCAAAGAGCCAACTTCGTCAGGGCAAACCCTGCAGGGGCATCTAGTGTTACCCCCAGCAGGAGCTGCTTCATCATCTGGGGACCTCAGACCCCTTTAAGAGAGAGATGAATATTAGAGAGCCCATCTCTCCAGAAAAATACACACACAGCAGAGCTTGGAGGAAATATCCCACCCTCAAAATCTGTTGCTCTCAGAAATCAGATTAGAAATGGCTGCTAGAGTAAAAGCATTCCAGCTTGCTTCATTTGAACAACTCATTCCCTCATTTACTAGAGGCACTTAACCAGCCACTAGACTCCCAATGCCACCGTGTGGTGCCATCACGGGCCATGGCACATTGCTGGGCTGCCTCACAAGGCCAATTTAGCTCCATAAGGACCCAGTGACCTTGGATAAGTCGCCTGTCCCTATATTTTAAAAACAAAGAGCTACTAACAGCAACCTTGTGATGTCACCACCTCTCTTCTGCCGCACACTTAACGGGAGCAAGAAATGGAAAAATAGCCAAGGAGGAAATGGTATATGGGGATACAAACATGATTCCACCCAGAGGCAGCTGAGCAAGCCACATACCTATTGGGCACCAAAGAGTTAACTGGGAAAGAGCTGTGGTCCAGGACTGCTAGGTGTGTTCAAGGCCAGAAGGCAGAGGAAAGGACAGGGAGAGAGTAGAGAGGGGGAAAAAAAATCCTTCCTGTGCAGGTAGATCCACCTTGGTGGGGAAGGGGGAGGGACTAAAAATTCCAGTGAAGACCATCAACCTACCTAAACCCAGCAGAGTTGAGGGCATGACCACAAAACCATAAAAGAGGTCAAGGAAACAAAATCGTAATAGCTCACAAGATTGGAGATGTTCTCAAGAACACAACTGTAACAATGTGAGTAAAGATTCGAGAAACGAGCTGCAAGTTTTTAAAAACTGAAATAAAAACCTGAGAGTAAAGGGCAGCTCACTAAGGAACAAAATATCAAGAACAGCAAGTTTAAAAGCCATGTATGTGTTAACTTTCCTCTTGAAAGGGGGTCTAGGTCAGAAATCACGACTAGAGACCATTTCCCTGTAAGATCACACATAGTTTAAAAAAATGTACACAAATTTCCTGATTCTTCAACTCCTGATTTAAAAGTACATTAATTCTAGCAATAGCAACAGACCCTATACAAACCTATTAATCATTTCATTTTGGAAACTCATTTATCAAGTCTTTCGTCCCTACTGACAGAAAAATGGTAGGATTTCAGTCCCAGATCCTTTACATAGTGCGGGACTTGGGCTCTATGGCGTGCTGGTGAGATATAAAGCAGTTCAGAAGGCATGCCTCTGACCTCAGTAGGCTCACAATCTGGGGAGGAGACAGACACACCTACAGATTCAACAACAACAACAACAAAAGACATATTATGAGAGCCAAATGAGTAGTGACCAGACCAGGTTGTTTCAAGTTCAGAGGCATCAGAGTCAACTATGCACTGCAACAGTCCAGGAGAGCTTCCTGGAGGCGGCAGCCTTGAAAGGTGGGCAGAATATAGGCAAAGATGCAAATAAAGACCAAAGCCTGTTTGAAGGAGCCATGGAACTGGGAAGTGAGGGCTCGTACAGCAGGATACCAAATTACAAAGATGGACTGCAAGCAAAATGCCAAGGGTTGTAGAATATTAGGATAAACAGGGTTTAAATACATATATCCATACATACATACAGGGTTTAGACTCCATCCTATAAAGAATTACATTTTTTAAAAAAAGCTCTTAAGGATTTGTGAAGAGGAGCGTGACATCTGGTAGCCTAGCCGAGCAGCAACAGGAGAGAGGGTGTGGGGCCCTAAGTGAAACAGATTGCTGGGGGGTGGGGGGGGGGGTCCCTGCTAAGAGAGAAATGACTGCCCCTCGATGAACTAGAGCAAACCATGTGCTCAGGCTACCAGTTTTGGGGTTTTTTGGTGTGTGTGTGTGTGTGTGTTAACAAAGGGGTGAAGATCAAAAGAAACTGTTTGCAAATGAGAACCCTCCTACTCCTCTGACTTGTCATTTCCATCCCTTTCATCTACCCTCCTGTTTGAAATTCAGGTGAAAAGGAGAGGCATGTGGCCAGTGGACTGCCAGTGTGGCCCTGGGGTCTGGCCCCAAGTGCAAAGGGGGGCGGGGTGGGGACCACTCAGGCTCTCCCAGCTTGCTCCCTCCCTCTCCTGCCGGCTAAGGAAGGTCAAGGATGGGATGTTAAGTCCCTTGAAGTAAGTGCCAAGTGTGGATCCAGGCCGGAGAAAGACTGAAGGCTACAACTAAGGATTCCTAGAGGCGCCGGCTGCCCACTGATCAACAACATATAGATCTTCAACTACAAGAAAGCCACGATTACAGAGCTCTGCAACCATCTTCCCTCCTTCCCAGTGAAAGAAAAAAGCCTTTATGTTATAAAGACAACACAGAGAGCTCAAAATTAGAAAAGTTCCTCGTCAGAAACCGCAAGGCTAAAACCACTGATGTCTGTTCAAATATAACTGATAAGCTAAGAGTCAACTCACGAACATACTCTCACAACAAACTTCGTTCCATGATCCACTTCCTTCTTTAAAAAGTTTCTCACCAGGTTGAGGCACAGCGGTAAATGTCATCTTCCATCACCAACTGTAACATACAGCCTTTAAGGGTAAGAGGTCTAAAATCAGCCTGACTGGGTCTGTATGTCCGTACCTGTTATCAGCAAGTAGTGAGACCCTGGGTAAGTCATTTCACGTCTTTAAGCCTCCGTCCCCTCGCCTATAAAATGGGGCCCGCAGCACTTCACAGCACAGGGCTGTGATGAGGAATAAAGGAGATCGTTCACGTTGTGTGCTTAACATAACACCTGGCACAACTCAGCAAGAAATGTTAACCATGTATGTGATTTTTTTACGGTGTGACCCTCACCCCTTGTCGAAGAGAGCTAGGGAGTAGTGGAACAGGATGTAAGAAATCCGTATGATAAGGGCATTCCAAGCGAAGAGGGACTGCAAACCTCAGTTCAGAAAGAACTTGTGTGGCCCCATCTGTGGGGAGAAACAGGTTGGCATTCTTCTCCAGAATCTAACAGCTGCCTCTCCTCCCATCTCACCCCGACCCCTCCTCGGCTACAAATACTCAAGGATTAAGGAGACATTCAAGCTTTGTTCCGTCTCATTTCTGCTCTGGCATTCTTCTCTTTGGCCCCTTTATCCCAAATGCCATTTCTGCTCAACAGCAAGCCCTACATTAGAGAAGTGTCTTGCACTTTCTCAAGGTGCCCCCAACCCTTTCTTTCCACTGATCCTTACGGCAAATTTGTGGCAGGAACAGCCAGCCCTGCTTTCCCAGGGAACCGAGGTTAAGAGAAGTCAGAGCATCATGCTGGGTCTCGGTAAGTGGCAACTGTCAGAACTCAGAACTTTCCGCTAGAAAGCGGGAATGCTCTGATCTGGAATCAGAAACTGGATCAGTGGCAGCCTCCCTAAGCCAGCAGGGGGCAAAGAGCAGGACTGGCCGCCTTAGGACCAAGTGGAAACACTTCAGCTTCACACGTACCCTGGGGGTACCACCACCCCCACCCCAGAGCAGCCCCAGGGAGCCGTGTGGTCGGAGGGATTCCTGCTGGCAAGCTGGGCAGCGGCATCCTAGCTCTCTCTTGTTGAGAAATACTCCTCTTGTGGAGGCTTGAAACGAAAACATATCCACAGAGAAAGCCAGCTGCGACCCAGGCTGGAAGCTGGGAGATCTGAGAGGAGAACCAACCAGCCCAGTGGGTTACAGAGGAGGTGGGGGGGGCCTCAGGCCCAAGGCAAGCTCCCTGGAAGAGACTCTGGGAAGAGACGTGCATTGGAGCCCCACTCCAGGTTTCCTTCTTCACCAGGTTTTACCCTTCACCGCTTCTCCCAACACTTCAAAGGAAGTATTTTTGTACAGCTCAGGGAGGAGTGTAAACTGGCCAGCTGCTTCCAAAGCAGAGACGTTAACCCTGAAAGGGCCGCCGGCCTCATGGAGGGGGTGGGGGGGGAGAACAAGGTCGTGGGGAGCTGAGCATGAGTCCCCACACTCAGCCAGGCCTGCCCTTTCAGCCCACACCAAGGGCACGGCTCTTAAACCACTACAGAAAGGCAGGGCCTCAGTTCCTCTAAGCACGCAAACAGCTAGTTATAAATACCTCCCCGGCAGGAGGTTCAAAGGATCCAGCACTTAGCACTTCAATGGAAACTCCAGCTAACAGAACAGGCCTCTTTCTCCCTGTCCCTCCCTGAACCAAGCGAGGAACTGGAGGGCCCAAAGGCTAGCACAACAAACCCTGCCCCCCAGAAGTCCATCTCCTTCAGGCGTAGCAGCCAGGGCAGGGGTGGGGGGTGGCAATGGGGGGCATTCTAGCCCCTGAGCCCTTCCTACACAGCACCCTGAGGAGGGGGGGCCCCCCTTCCCACGAACGCTGCCTGCATGGCAGACAAGGAAATCTTCCCCCAAGGGGTGGCAGAGGGAAGAATGAAGTCCCCAGACTCTATCAGGGCTTTTTATGAGCTTCTCCACACTCCTAAAATTCTTCCCTCTGCAGAGATTAACTGGATCCCAAATTCAGAGTCACCATTCTTCAGTTACCTTGTTGAAATGTGAGGGATCCTTCCAGGTAAGAGGACATGCACATGGCATGAGACACTCCCGCCCCCTCCCGCCTAGTGATCTAACCCAACAGGTGTCCTTGCACAGACCACTGACCGCACAGCCACCTGGGGACCTGGCAGTCAGAGCAGCATGGGCTTCTCTCAAGAACACACAGATGACGGTGTCTTGGGGTTTTTGTTTTTTTTTTTTTAATCCTGAGCCACTCCACCTCAGAGGACTCTACTGGAGTCCTCCACGGGCTCTCCCGGAAACACTGCGTCGTCCCAGAAGGCCTCCACCGGGTGAGGCTCCGGAAACACTCAGGTGGGGCTCAGCTCCAACCACCTGGCTGCAAGCTTCTGAGCAATGAGAGTGTGGCAGGCAGGTGGGTGTCCGCCCCATCCCACTGGCAAGAGCATCCTGTAATTTACAGACACCGAAAAGTATGCTATAAATAGTTGGTGTTTTTAATGTCGGGCCTCCAGAACAGAGGGGGCATAACAGCTGTGTGGGGCCAGAGCTCGGGCCATCTCGGGGCTACAGTTTGGAAATCCTGGGTGGTGTGAGCAAAGCATCTTCAAAGGGACTCTGAGAGGGTCTCCCGCTATCTTGAGAGGAGAAAGTCTGTCAAAACAATCCATCAGGATTTACACACCACAGTTTACCAGAAAAGTGAACAGCACTGAGGGGTCTCTTCATGGGAAGCTCGATAATTCAGCAGAAGGGGAAGCGGCCAGAGTCACCCCCAAACGCCAAGATGCCATTTCTGCCACATTTAGGCCTCTGAGACCCAACAGGACCCTCCTGATTAAGCAGGAGATGACCAACCTGGAAGATTTGTTTACTTGTTTGACAGTTTTCTTTTTTCCTAAACTTTGCTCTCCTAAGTGCTGAAAATACAGAGAACAAAACAGATAAGACTTTTTGGCAATTTCTAGCGCAGGAGATGGACAATAAAAAGGAAAACAATTTCCAAAAGTGAAGAGGGTGCCTTATCATTTTAAATCTAATTACACTACAGCTTGACATAAGAGCGTGTACCTAAAGGAATTATATTCAAGTGACTGAGTTACTTCTAGGCTCTCCAGACAGTAATTACACTTCAAAAGAATAAATACATCTCTACGTTCATTTGTTCTTTTGAAATAACTATCCCCACTGGCTTTCCTAAAACTGGGGAAGTATAAGGAAGGGCAAAGAGTGGTAAATAAATTTAGACCCTGGGCACTTAACTCTAAACCAAAATGCCTGAGTCAGAGAAGACGTATGGTTAGCACCACTTTCATGGGGTAGGGGGGGAGAGGGGAGGGCTGCACGTGAGTGTTCATGTTTGTGTACGTGCGCACGTGTCAACAGTCACAGTTAAAGATGGATTTATTAAAGTTGCTACTAAAACTTTACAGGCCTGGGGCGCCTGGGTGGCTCAGTGGGTTGAGCCTCTGCCTTCGGCTCAGGTCATGATCCCAGGGCCCCACATCCGGCTCTCTGCTCAGCAAGGAGCCTGCTTCCTCCTCTCTCTCTCTGCCTGCCTCTCTGCCTACTTGTGATCTCGGTCTGTCAAATAAATAAATAGAAAAAAAAAAATCTTTGAAAAAAAAAAAAAACTTTACAGGCCTATTTTTAGCCTCTTAAAATTTTTCAGAAAATCACCAAAACCATTTGCTGGGGCAGATACTAAAATGAATTCTATCTGGGAATATCAGAAGCAGTCCAGATACTCTGCTTTGTCTCACTTGAGCTAAAGCAAGTCCAGAAGGCTTCAAGAGGACAAGAGACCCCAAAACCACCTCATACAATGAACAGAAAGAACTAAGGGTACTCAGCAAGGAGAAAACAAATTTTGTTGGTTTTCCTGGTGTAGGTAGGAGGTGACAGAGGATAACCAGCTTCACAGATGTGAAGGGCTATCATATCTTAGGTGGGGGCTCTATGTTACAGACTGGCATGTGTCACCCCAAAATTCGTATGTTTAAGTTCTAGCCTCCAGGACCTCAGAGTATGGCTATTTGGGGATGGGGTTTAAAGCGGGGATTAAGAACCAATGGAATACTACTCAGCCATCAAAAAAATGATCTTGGGCACCTGGGTGGCTCAGTCGTTAAGCATCTGCCTTTGGCTCAGGTCATGATCCCAGGGCCCTGGGATTGAGCCCCACATCAGACTCCCTACTCAGCGAGTCTGCTTCTCCCTCCCTTTCTGCCTGCTGCTCTCCCTTCTGTGCTCGCTTGCTCTCTCTCTCTCTCTCTCTCTCTCTGTCAAATAAATAAAATCTTTAAAAAAAAACGAAATCTTGCCATTTGCAATGACGTGGATCAAACTACAGGGGATTATGCTGAGAGAAATAAGTCAGAGAAAGACAATTATCATATGATCTCACTCCTATGTGGAATTTAAGAAACAAAGCTGGGGATCATGGGGGAAGGGAGGGAAAATAAAACAAGATGAAAGCAGAAAGGGAGACAAACCAAAAGAGACTCTTAATCATAGGAAACAAACTGAAGGTTGTTGGAGGGGAGAGGGTGGGGTAACTGGGTGATGGACATTAAGGAGGGCACGTGATGTAACGGGCACTGGGTGTTCTATAAGACTGATGAACCAGACCTCTACCTCTGAAACTAACGATACATTATATGTTAATTTTAAAAGAAAGAACAAAAAAAAAAAAATAGAGGCGATTAAGTTAACAGGGGCATTGGGATGGGCCCTAATCTGACACGTGTCCTTATAAGAAGAGACAATTTGGACACAGACAATTACAAAGGGAAGACCACACACAGAGAAGACGGCCATCAACGAGCCAAAGAGAGAAGTCTCGGAAGACACCAACCCTGCTGACACCCTGATCTCGGACTTCTAGCCTCAGACCTGCGAGAAATAAATTCCTGTTGTTTAATCCAGCCGGTTGGTGATACTTTGTTCTGGCAGCCCTAGGACACTAATGGGCTCTAGAAGGCAGAACTGGAAGCAAGGAGCATCAGTCTAGTTCAGTGTAAGGAAGAGGCTTCTGACAACAGCACTGTGCCAAGAAGAGGATGGCTCCTTAAGGAGGGTGGGGACTGGGCTGGCTGAGAAGAGGCTGAGCACCACCCTTCCCACAACACAGCCTGGGGTCGCATAAGGTACTGAGGTTGGGGCGCCTGGGTGGCTCAGTGGGTTAAGCCTCTGCCTTCGGCTCAGGTCATGGTCTCGGGGTCCTGGGATCGAGCCCCGCATCGGGCTCTCTGCTCAGCGGGGAGCCTGCTTCCTCCTCTCTCTCTCTCTGCCTGCCTCTCTGCCTACTTGTGATCTCTGTCAAGTAAATAAATAGAATCTTTAAAAAAAAAAAAAAAAGTGAGGTACTGAGGCAAAACGCTGGGTGCCCCAGGCTAGGGAGATCTTAGCTGCTACCAACAGCCATCAGATGGGTCAACCCCAATTTAAAAAGAGAAGGAAGGAAGGAAGGAGGGAAGGAAAGAGGAAAGAAGGAAAGGAAGGAAAGGAAAGAAAGGAATGGAAAGAAAAAAGAAAGGAAAGGAAGAAAAGCCCTAAGTAACACTCCATAAAATAAGACACAAATTTGGAAAAAAATGTAAACTCCTCATCTCGGAACCACCCCTTAGCCCCCCACAGGGGTACTATCTCAGCCCTGGTCATGTTGCATTCTTCCTACAGGCAAGTAGAGCCTAAAGAGCATATTCCATCTTTTGTGCATTAACCAAGGCAGACAAATCTGAAAAATCCACATCCATTCAACTCAGCCCAACACCCGCAAGGCAGAAGGCGCCCTAAACCTGGCAGCCAAACCTCACAGCCTCAGGGTCAGAGTTGGGGAGGACAGCCGTCCCCAAACCCAGGATTTTAACAACAGTGGCAGATCTGCCAGACAGAGTTCTTCCAGAGGCCTAAAAACACATTTCATCCAACTCTGGGGGGGGCACTGAAGAAGAGACTGTTACCTGTGAACACGCGTTAAAGACAGGAGCAAGGTTAATGAAAAGTCATTTGAGACTTCCCGGCTGCCGGGGCACACCTCTATATTGTCTCCCCGCTGCTCATCAGATCCCATGGCTTCCTAAATGGCAAAATGTCCCCAGAGCTTGCCAAATGCCTCCCCAAACCCTCCACAAATGCCCAGAGGACAGGTGTTGGGCTTGCAAAGTATTTCTGCTTAACTCCATGAATCTCCCTAAGCCAGTAGACTAAATTCCTTAGGGGGAAAAAAAAAAAAAAAGGCACTGTTACTGGGATCCTGGGTGGCTCAGCTGATTAAGCATCTGCCTTTGGCTCAGGTCATGATCTCAGGGTCCTGGAATCGAGCCCTGAGTCAGGCTCCCCGCTCAGCGGGGAGTCTGCTTCTCCCTCTGCCCCCAACCTTCTACTCTCTCTTGCTCTCAAAAAAATTTTTTTAAAAAGTCAATGTTTCTTGGTTCTTTTAGACTATTATACAACTCCCTACCCTTCACCCAGGTACAGAGAAGACTACAAACCTGCTAAAATAGAAGCAGCAGCCCTATCACAGGTGAAAGGCATTCAGGCCATGGTGGTGATGACCATGTGCCAGGGCCCTGTGGAAAGTCATGAATTAACTAACATAACCTTAGCCTTCCAAGCTCATCATCCAACGGGACACCAACTGGACCAGCACGGACCCTAACCAACCTAATACCAGCTAGCCAGAGTGGAATTTCCCCAGCTTGAAGGTATTTGAGAAAAGGAGTCCTGTGATCAAGTATATTTGAGAAATGCCAGATGGAAAGGAGTTCACGTGGATTTCCTTTCAGCAGGATTTCTCAGAGTCATTAATTCACTACTGTGCCATCTACATCTCCAAGAGGGAATAAGCAGCATTCTCAAAAGTCAGCTCACCACAGAACCCTCTCTAAAGCATTCTGTAGGGCGAGAGTTCTTCAGAAGACACCTTGAGAAAAGCTCATCTTGAGGCAAAATCCAGAGAAATCTGCACTTGGTCTTAGAAACTGTATCTCTACTCTAATACAAGGGTGCCCGGGGTCCTAAAAATTCACATTCCCAAGCCAAAATAAATCAAACCACCAGTAAAGACTTGAGTCAGCAAGAGCTAGGAAACTGTGTCTCTGAGCCTAGATAGTCTTTGTCAATCCCCAAAAGAACTGTCTCACTGGAACAACAACAAAGGCAAGGCAGCCTCAGCCTCCCTCCCCTGGAGTGTTTGCTCTGCACCTGACATCTTTCCTAGAGACAGAGAAGCAGTAATTGAATGCTTTGGTTAAGAGGAGGGCTCCTTGATCCCCAGATGTAATCTGGCAGAGCTGAGAGATAAGAATCAAGCCTTAAAAAAAAAAAAAAAAGTTACTGAGCAGAAAGGAATAAAGGTCATAAAGGGCTGAAAGTAGGAGAGGCAGGGAAGATGAAAACAGAAAACTGAACATTCTAAAGAAAATCCCGCCTGGCCCAGTTCGTTTTGCACCTCTTGCCCTAAATAAAAAAGCTGACTCGTGCTTTGGTCCTGGCTAGAGTAATCAAATGTTTCTGGAACCACTTCACCTTGGTTACATATCTCTACATTAAACATTCCAAAGTTGTTAAAGGCCTCCCAGGAGCATGTGCTCCTGTTTCTCAGGAGGGAGTGGGTTCCTATGGAAAGGGTTTGTTAAGTTTGATTACAACTTTGAAGAGGGGTAAGAAGTCTGGCCCAGAAGAATTTAATGGCCAGGCCTTCCTCTTACATAATTTGTAAACAAACAGAGTTTATCCCAGTGTGGCTCATTTGGCTCAATGGCTGCATTTAGAAAAATATATTCCTCATTCATCAGGAGAAGCCACAGTTAGGCCTGTCAATAACCAGAAAAATGCCCAAACTGGCCAGTCGCTCTGTTGCCTAATCTTAACGGACCTCAAAATCTCCCTTCTGAAACCCAGAACTGTCAACAGATGGAGGCCCAGCTGAAGGGTCATGGCCAGAACCTGAAAAGCGGCTGGGGAATTACTCCCCAAATTTCTCCACACCCCTGGTATATAAAAGTCCTGGGGGGTGGGGTGGGGAGAGGAGACCACAGGAGCGTATTTCCCCAAGGTGTCATGAATGGTTGAATGTATGGGTGGAGAGCAATTTGTACTAATAACAGTGAGAGGCCAAAGTTGGCATGTAATTTATTTATCTTTAATAAAGTGAATTCAAGGTTGTCACTAGAACGTTACTTACTCCCTTACATTCCAGACTGCCCTAGGGATAGGAGAGCACAGCCCCCGACTGAGCCCCTGGGCTACTGTGATTACAAACCATGCTGCTGGGGAACATGGGGCCAAGGAGGTCCTGTCATCAAAAAAAATCTGGCCGTCCACATGGACATCATCTACCACGGGTGGCTGTAAGGCCCCCAGGTCTCTATAATAAAAGGCAAACACCTTTGCCTGGCGTGCAGGGCCCCTCCTCCAATCTAACCCCTAGTGGTCTCTGAAGTTCACGTCCCTCCCCTGATTCTCCGGTTTGAGTGATTCCCCCCATCCTGTTCCTGCCCTGCAGGAAGCCCCCGGGCATACCGATCCTCCCCTCGGCCTCCTGGAATCTCACCCAGCCCCCACACCCAGTTTACAGATGTGGAGCTGAGGCTCCGAGAGGCTGGCTCCTTCAGGTCCCACTGCAGTGGCAGATCAGGGAGCGGGTCAGGTCCCCTATGTTACAGCCACGGCCTCACTCGTCCTCATCTTACTCCTCACAGTGCCACAGGTGCACTCCCCACCAGCCCGCCTCCAGATCCACTAGAGAAAGCCCCATCGGATGCCATCATAGGCTGGGTCTTGGCAAAGAGAGCTTTCCCCCCAAATGTAGGCAGGGGCAAATCCCAGCCTAGCCTTCTTTAAATCCAGATGGAGGCCCACACCCAGGCCGCTGCTGCCCAACATTCTGAGGCGCTTTCCCTCAGCCCCTGCACCAGGGTACTCAGCCCACACACATTACAATGCCACTAGCTCTGGGACAAATTCCCTCTCTCCCAGCTGCCCAGGAGCCCACCCCTACAGGAAAGAGCCAGCAGTGATTCTGTGAACACTACCCAGAAGACATCATGCTCCACATCCATCAAAACCTAAAGAGGGCATTAAGCCTGACCAAACACACCTTTAAGCAACCGAAGCCTACTGCAGACTCCCTCGCCTTCATACTAAGAATACAGGAACATGACAGACCACAAAGAAGAGACTGGGACAGCTCAAGTCCACAGGGGAGAAGAAAGCACGAAGTTATTTCACTGTGTTCCCTCAGGACCTTGCAGATCCAAAGGGTAATGGAGAAACTGAGGCTCCCAGATACAAACCAGATTTCACCAAACTCGTTGCGTAAATGAGGAAAGTACATGAGCCAAAAAGAAGGTGGCTTCTCCTTTTCACTAAACTACATTTCTAGGAACCTAAGCACATAGACCTGCTTTGCACAATCATTCTATACCAGCAAGAGCAAATCTTAGTTTGATTGTTTTCTGAGAAAATTAGTACAGCGAAAACCATCCTGGCCTGATGGCACAGTTGGTGGTAGGGTTGGTTAGCAAACCCAACAGGAAGCCCCCGGGACAGGCCATACTTAAAGGCAGTTGGCTCCTGGTCGCTGTCCATTCCCAGAGGGCAAGTTTCCACAAAGAGTTAAGATCAGGGAGAACTTCAGAGTTTTGGAAAATGATTCAAAACCAAAAAGTGTTCTTCAGACAAGGTGTGCCTAAGAAACCCATTGGAGCCACTAGGCCCTTGCCTGGGAACCAGTGATCTCCACTAGACCATTAACTTCATCTCTGCTCCCTGCCCAGACAGATCTAATCACCAATTTTAAAAACCCAAACTGCAATCACGGGTCCTATCACTGTATTATCAATGCCGGCTTTCCCTTTCTCGAGCAAAACAAACTGCATGCGACTGACCACTCATCTAGCAATCCAGCTAAGCCTGGGGAAGGAGTGTGAAAGCAGAACCGATTTGCTCCCATTCCTACTTCTGACAGAGGGCGGGGCAGACACATCCCAGACTTATGGGGCAAACTGATGCCCCATAAGTATTGTTGGAAAATACAAACATCACCCCCTTGCAGGCCTTGGGCATCCTGATTCAACTGTCTCAGACTTCTCTCTGCCCAAATTTCACTCGCTAACAACAGCCCACTTACCCTCTCCAAAGGGGATTTGCACAGTACCTAATACTACTTCAAGATTGCTCCCGGGCATAACTGCCTTATCCACAGTACGGCCGGCCGGCGTGCACCGTGGACCCAGGGACAGAAGGATGCCACCAAGATGACCAAAGAAGGCAAATAAACATAAGCTTGTCCAGGGGTCTCAGGAAAGAAATCTGGGCTTCAATTAATTCTCCGTTAACTCTATGGAGCTGACCTACAGCCAAATGCAATGACATGTTGCCTTCTCTCTCTCTCTCTCTCTCTCTCATTTACCCTTCTTCTGAACTATCCTTTCAATCAATTGTTGTTTTAGCTTAATATAAGCTACTTTTTTTTTTAGATTTATTTTATTTATTTGACAGAGAGAGATCACAAGTAGGTGGGGGGGGGGAGCAGGCTCCCTGCTGAGCAGCGAGCCCAATAAAGGGCTCGATCCCAGGACTTTGAGATCATGACCTGAGCCCAAGGCAGAGGCTTAATTAACCCACTGAGCCACCCAGGTGCCCCTGAATATAAGCTTTTTTTTTTTTTTTTTAAGATTTTATTTATTTATTTGACAGACAGAGATCACAAGTGGGCAGAGAGGCAGGCAGAGAAGGGGGGGGAAGCAGGCTCCCTGCTGAGCAGAGAGCCCGATGCGGGGCTCGATTCCAGGACCCTGAAACCATCACCTGAGCCGAAGGCACAGGCTTGAATATAAGCTACTTTTAATGTGAAGTTAAACATGCTGCTTAAAGAAAGTGTGGGTACCAAAGCTGAATATAAAATGATCCACTCTCGTGGTGTCCTCAGAGCCAAATAAAAAAAAAAAAATAACGTTATTTTCAGGGTCCAAAAGTAGTTAAGGCAACATCTTAGCTTCCAATCAACAGTGTATTGAAAAAATACCCACTTCCACCAAATACCCACTAACTCAACAAGAGAGACACAAAAAGGACCTGAAATCTACCCGAGAGAAAGGCTTACCTGGGTTCTTAAGTCTATAAGGACAACAGCCAACAGGCTTTCATTGGATCTTTTGTTCACATGTCATTTTTGTTAAAACAACATATTTTGTTAAATACCCTATCAACCATTTCAACAAGTTCAAGTATGCTAATGTCCGCTCTGGACGGTGTGCTAGGGACAGTTAAAAAGTGTCCTATACAATCGTCCCCACAGCTTGCAAAGGAGTGGGGGGGTGTGGAGAATGGGACTTATGTTTCAAGAAGCCAATGAAAGAGCAACGAAACTTCCCTGCAGAGAAAAAAAACCCTACAGTGTCCGTAACCAAATCTGAACATGGCGTTGGGTTTGAAAACCAAATCAAAGCAAAATCTTATCAACAAATCCCCATGGAACCAGACCACGGGAAGGCACGGACACCATCTGGGCACTGTGGGGAACAAAAGATCACCACCTGCTCCCACAGCAAGTCGCTCACACATTCTCAAGGACCGTCAAGTTCTCATGTACGAGAGACCAGAAAAATTAGGGGAAAATTAGATAAGATTAAAATAATAGCTGAAGGACAGTACAAATCCAGGCAAGATAAATTGCCAAATGGAGTGTGGCTGTGCCATTTGGCATCTGGGGGGTTTTATGTTAAAATGACTTCAGGAAATCCTTCTCCAGGTGGCAATTAACATTTTAACTCAAATTCCCCCAAGGGAAAGGAAACTTTGGGGAGGGGATAGGGAGGCAATGGGTGACTCCAAGACTGCCGAACACTGAGTAAGCCCTCAGTACATGGATGAAAAGATGAAAGAGTCACAACCCGAGCCGGTGGCTCTGCCCTGAGCCCGTGGCTCTGCCCTGAGCCCCTGCTGAGCAGCAGCACAGCTCGCCACCATAGCTGCCAAGTTTACCTGCTGAACCTGACTGTCTAGCAGCTGGTTTCCTGGACTCTCTTTCCTGCAGGACTGGGAAGTCCTCGAGGGTGGCAATCCTATAGCACCAACATGTGTGAAGCATTTACTGTGTAACTCACATGTATTATCTCACTGGATCCTCGCACTCCTTTGGAGGGAGAGGTACAAGCGATAGTGTCCCATGTTAGAGATGAGGAACCAGGTTCAGGGAGGTTGGGTGACCTGGCCAAGATCAAAGGCAGTAGGCCTGCCTGGCTCCAGAGCTCTCCACCTCCCGTGTCCCTTGCTTGGCAACAGCCAGGTCAGCTCTGAACTCTCAGAACACAACACACTGTAGATTTCAGCCTCGAGAGGTTTTCTTAGCTGTAAGGGGTTAGCAGGATGCCATCGGATCTGCCAGCCTCAAAATGCCTTACAGTGAGGTTATAAACACACTCCTGAGCTCCAGGCCAGCCCTCCATTTGCTAGCGGTGCTAAAACCTCTCTGCTCCCTGGCGTCCTCATTTCAAAGAAGAGGGGTGAAACTCAGAATCCTCCGGAGGATCTAGTGAGACACACAGTGCAAGGCCCCAAGGGCAGCGTCTAACAACGCATTCGTTCGTTCGAACGTTCCAACAACCACCTACGTGACCTTCAGCCCTAAAAGGCTCCTGTGTAGTAAGAGGCAGAGCCAGCAATGATGGCAGCAGCCATGGAAAGTTCCAGGCTTCTGTCGGACAGGCCCAGGTAAGTAACAGCAGCCGAGAGTTCAATAACTTGGATTGTTTCACAAGCAGAATGTTTACCCAGAGCCCAGGCTGGAGAATCCACCGTCCTCTGTTCTGTAATTTGTTTTGATTGGTACAAAGTTTTCTTTTCCTTTTTCTTAATGGTCTGACAGACCTGCATCGCGACTCTGTTTTTCCCATCCCCGAGACTGAAGGCTAGGATTCTCTATTACTTTCAGCCCATAGGTTGAGCAGAGCCAAATGGAGCAAGCCTGCAAAGAGTAGGAGAGAGTTCTGCCTTGCTGTAGTCCCTGCACAGCAACGACAGAATCTGCTGAAGTTCCATTATAAATCATAACTTGTAGAGAGGCCCGGTCAACACGCACGGGCAGGGTAGGACATCGCAGCCTGGTCATCCATTAAGAGACACCTCCACACACATTGCCCGGGTCTCCACACTGATCTGAAAGCTCTCGGGTCAGCCAGAGAGCAGATTCCTGAGCCAAATCCGAAAAAACTCAGCCTCTAGAAAGTCAAGGGGCGAACAGAAGTGCCTTAAGCAATCTCAAGCAGGCAGGATGATACAGAGAGGTGGCCTTTACCAAAGAAGCTCAAGGAAGGGTCAGCCTTGTGTGAATGCAGCCAGAGAGCTTTCGCCAAAGCTGCAAAGGAAACAAAAATAAACCAACAGGATAAAAGGAAGGCTGTTGCATGAGGAAGAACTTTTGCTCCAGTTTTTTTTAAAAAAAAAAAGGAGAGAGAGAGAGAAGAAAAGAAAAAGCAAGCACACACTGAAATGATCTAAAGCTGCCTATAAATATTTGGGAACATCAAAGGCGGTCCTGTGAAATTAAAAATGCTGTCACACAGATAGGAACTAGCCTCTAGCACTGCCAGCTTCAACATGTGAGCCTGTGATCTGAGGAGTGAGGGCTCAGCTCCTCAAGAAATCTGATTCACTAAAGAAAAAAGTGAGCGAGCAGTTGAGTTTTAATAAGGGCATTAAATACCTGAGGAATGAACTAATTAGGGTTTAACTCTTTCAAGATTGCCCGGGCTCTTAAGAACGGTGTAAAGTAAGCTCCCTCCAGAATCTAGTTAAATCGGCCTCAAAACCTGCAACGTAAAAGAAAAGTATTAAAATAGCACCTTAGGACTTCAAAGCCGATAAGTCCCACCAGGTCCCCTCAGATCACTGGGAGAGGCTAAGTGGAGAGAAAAGAGAAGGCTAACCCCGAATTGTTTTCTGAGATGAGGTTAGGTTGCTTGCTTAGAGGCATTTTTTTTTCCTACTTGGACTAGATAAGAGCAGGCTCACTTTCTAATACCACCCGATTCATCCTACCCTATGAGCGTGCCCTTTAGCCACGACACTCTGAGAGTGTTGAGCGGGAAGCCCTTCATCTATGGGTTGGCTCCTTCGCTCGCGTGCCACGCCAGACTTTACGGCTGAGCCTCCTGAGACATTCTCAAGGTCACTCCAGGAAGTCACCCAGAGATTTCCCTGCACGCATGCTGGATCAGAAGCCTCAGGAAACCAGGAAGAGTCCTCAGTTAGGAAAGTTCCATCAGGACAGCAGATCCTTTCAGGAGCAAGATTCTTGGGTCTTGACTTAGAAAAATGTGGAACCTCAGAGACATCAAGGAGAAAAGCTCACCTGCACAAAAGGAGAAGGGGCATCTTTCCAGCACCCAGTCTCAGGAATGTGAGAGAAGGGGGTAGACAGAGATGGAAACTACCCTCTCCATTCAAGGAGAGGAATGCACAGCCCAGTCTTGGGGGTGGGGGGGAGGGTAGTTTAAAACACATACACACACAAAACCCCACAATGCACTCCTATCATTCCCATTTTTAGAAAAAGTCAATGTGTCTAATTTGAGGGTTAAGATTAATAAAGTATTTTCTTTGGCAAAATTGCACACTGGATCAAACCAAGTGCTGAAGTCACTTGTGCTTGCCACAGGCCCCACATAATTAGGCCCCCAGAGCACAGCCTTAGCGTATCACAACATTCCATGTGCCCTGGCCGGATCCAGAGGGGCAATCAACCACCTAGCGTTCCTTCGGAGCAGTCGTGCCCGTATGCAGGCCATGTGGCCTGGGAACAACAGGCAGGCTAGCCTAGAAACCCAGCCTCCTATACACGGGCCTTGCAGCTCTCACATACGCGTGTGTGCCCACAGGCCCCAAACCGACAGAGCTCAGGGTCAGGACAATGATGTAGGTGTAGGGCACGGGGGTTAGCAGATGAAGCTGCAGCAAAGCGCCCCTCCCAGGAAACAGAGGTGAAACTGGGAAGTGGGGACCAGGGAGGAATGAGCTTCCTGAGCCTCTTGCATAGTGCTGACCTGTGCCACTCTGGGGAGCCTATGGGCCCCCACCTGGAGAGCAGGGCTACCGTCGAAGTGGTGAGACACAGAGCACGTTAGGAAAAGACAGCCATGCTATGACTTCTCCTCAAGGAAGTAGCACCTCTGGATTCTTTAACCTTGATAAACTACCACTTTAGAATAAAAATGTTCAACCACTTGGGAACTACAGCAGGATAGGCACAAAGAACATCCTGAAACAATGTTTAGCATCTTCTTCGTCAGCAGCCTCACCACCACTAAAACTACATGCTGTGAGTAGCTCATTTAATACTCACTACTTGAGGAAATATTTCTCTCCATTTGACAGATGAAGAAACTGAGACCCAGAGAGGCAAAGTTACGTTTCCACAGCAGGTGACTGGGTTCAAACCCAAGGCAGTCTCTCCTACCAGCAAAGGAAATCCAGGACCACTCCTTCTGCAAAATTTGTAACTTGCTTTAAGGAACCTGGTGAACCCTAGGTAGCAAAGCTGAAAACGGCTGCTCCTAATACCCCTGTCAATGGTCAATGACACAGAAGTGTTCTCTCCACTCCTCCCAAATGCAGCTGGCCCAAGGACGTTCCTATAACACAGAACTAAGGGGAACTTATACCCAAAGCAGGTTAGAGTTCAAAAATTAACTCGTAAGTTGGTTCTTGGAATACATGTGTATCTTCGCCCATAAAATGGTGGTATCATTTCTGCTCCACAAAAAGCCTACCCATGTAATTACTAAGGCACCCAAGGTTTAGGGACCCCACTTGGGTCAGCTCATTTCTGAAGAACTAATGCAGAGCAGAAAAGCAGCCAGAGCAGAGGTCAAGAATCTGCATACTAGGGGCACCTGGGTGGCTCAGTGGGTTATGCCTCTGCCTTCGGCCCAGGTCATGATCTCAGGGTCCTGGGATCAAGCCCCGCATTGGGCTCTCTGCTCAGCGGGGAGCCTGCTTCCCCCTCTCCTCTGCCTGCTGCTCTGCCTACTTGTGATCTCTCTCCCTCTGTCAAATAAATAAATAAAATCTTAAAAAAAAAAAGAATCTTGCATAATAAACTCCTTATGTCCCCTTGGTGTAGTTTCCTAATGTTGAACACAGCTCTAACATGGTTCCCTCGTTTTGTAGGAACAAACGACAGAAATCAGAAGCAGCATATAAGAATTAGTGAGAAAGAAGCAAGGAAGAAAGAAGAAGGAAGCACATATACAAAGGTGCAACATCAGCTCCCACAAGACGGCCTCGTGCACTGAACCCCAGGGGGTGCCTTCATAGCCATGGTCACGCTGGACCCACGTTATGACCAATTTACAGCAAACAGAAATCAGGTATCTTGAGGAAGTAAAGTTCTTCCTAATTCACACAGTAAGACCCCTCAGGCTGGAGTCAGGGGGAAATGTCACATGATAGATACACCAGACCCGCCCTGAAGGAGGATCCAATCCAATGGAAGTCACACAACTGACCCCAAGTCAGCAAGCAATGTGCGATCAGCCTCCCCTTCCAAAATGGTAAGTTTCCTTTCAAAGGGATGGGGGTAGGAGGGTTGTTTTTCTGTTTTGAGCCTTGAAGGCAAGGCCAACGTAAGACTGCTTGAGCTGTTGAGCCTGTGAAGGTCCCAGCCTCCGGTAGCTCAGCCCTCCTCCTGTCAGGAAATGCTAGGACAGCTGATGGCGCCCGCCAGTCCCATCCTGCTCTGCCAGTCTGGGCCCCCATCTGGCTTACTAGACCCTTCCTGACATGTCACTGTGTAACACCAAGCACCGCAGAATTAGTCACACAGGGCACCATCTGCAAAGGGGCAAACAGCGTTCTAGTGTGGGGTGCCCGGGATACAACCCTCCTCCTCCTCGTGTCCCCAACTCCGCCTGCCAAGGCTTGAGAGCTAGGCATCTGAAGGTCCCACCCCTGGGTGACGGCACCCACAACCAGGGTCCTTACTGAATAAGGAGAATAAGTAGGGGAGAGGATAGGCCTTCTTGGGATGGGGAAAGTAGGGGAATGAAGATAAAGAGCTGGGAGAGGGACAGTCCCCCAACCATCCTCCCTGTCTCATTCTTCTTTTCCTCCCCCTCCTCCAATCAGCTATCACTAGGTTAGAGTTATCAGAGAGGGCAGGGGATGTTGGTAGGGCATGAGAGGAGGGGACTGGTAATATTAGGAGTAGGAGATTCCCTATTCACCATGCAGCAAGTAGGGAACACATGTGCCAATGAGATTTATAAATATGATATATATATACATACATACGCACATATGTCATATAACATCCACAAGTTCGCAAGAGGAGGATGCAAACAGCCTGGCAAAAGTAAATTAAGAAAATTAATTAACGTTCTCTAAGCATGTAGTAAGAATTCTAGAGTTTTCTACGACATCTTCTGCAGGAGCACCTATGGGGAATCATTTTCCTTAGAGCATTCAAAACCATTCTGCCCCCAGCCCACTGCCGTTTTAGAGCCGCCCCCTTCCAAAAACAAGGTTGGCATGGCAACCCAAGCACCAGTCACCGTGGTCCCTAACCACATCCGCCAGGGCTTGGCATGCTGAGGCGTGTGCCAACTCTGTTGTCTGTAGGGCACTCCTGGCCACAGTACACGGCAAGCTATAATCAAGGCAGAAACCAGAGCATTCGTATAGAACTCGGCTCAACATAAATATTCATTAAATGGGAAAACCTATGGTGATGCAATGTTGAGACGGCAGATTTAAACACAAGAATCAGGAAATGCAAAAATTCCCACTGCCACTGGAACCTGAAATCACCCACATGGCACATTTAATGCCACAAGCGAGTGTATATGTGTCCTAGAGATGTAAACCTAATAACATCCAGAGTCCACAACTACACGTCAGCTGTTCGTTTAGTACCCTGGACGGCATTTACTGATGGACACTGGAACATGCCCTGGATATGCCCTGAAGAGGCATGGAATGAAACCCTCTCATATAAGTGAACTATAACACATCATAGATAGACCCCAGAATCTTCCAGAAGGTCCCAGGACCCAGATGATAGCCACTATCCCACAAAAACAGCAACGATAACCAAAAAATAATCTCAACATACCAACATGTCCATAACCAAGCAATAACTGAATAATTCCCAGATATTCATAGTGGGCCCCATAAAGAGCAGCAAATCAAATGTTTGTGAAATTGAAATTGAAATTTCTTCCACATGAAGCCTGCTGGCCTCTTTAGAAATACTACTGTAGTCCATTAAAACTCTGCTTCCCACCCAGCGCTTAGATTAAGGCCCATACCAGAGCTTCCCAAGGTGGGTAGAAATGAGGTTTAACGATACGGTACAAATTTAAGTAAAGACCTATGTACCATTGCTTCCGATGGGTCATATTGGAGCTACATATAAGTTTTGCTGTTCCTCAAAAGTACCCGTTTTCTAAGTGTCACCAAGATATTAACCAAACTTAAATAAAACACACTCCATCAGGCTGAGACAGTCTCTTCTCTAGCATGCTTTGGACACCATACCCAGACAGTCACACACCAGGCTGGAAGGAATTAAAGATGGCATAATCCCCAGGCCCACACCTCCTTTTCCGGACCCGGAGAGCAAAGGCAAGGTGAAATTACTGTGCCAGTCTGGTCCATCCCAACTATCTGGAATAGCCCTAGGACACACCCATGTCTGCAAGTGGCTTGTGAATTGTTTCTACAATCATAGAAAGTTCTCCCTCAAACAAGCCCAGTCTTTTTCTGGCCACACTGATATCCCCATCACTAAGTATTATGATTTAGAAGAAGGATTTCAATTCGGTAAATATTTGAGTTGCATTGCAAGGGATGAGTAAGACACAATCCCTAGCTACTGGGAGCTGTTGATCTCGTGGGGAAAAGAAAACATGAACAAGAGAATAACTACAATGAGGAAGTTAAGACCTGCTGCCAAGTGAAGGACAGAGCATTTTGGTTCAAAGGAACACACTGGTGGAACAGGAAACATGTGATAGGAAGGACTGGACATGTGACCCCAGTGCAGGTAAGAGCCCTGGGAGAGGGAAAGGCGGGGTCGGGGAATGTGGGGGCGTAAAAATGTATTATAGTAGAGGGGCACTCGGGATGAGAGGCACAAAGGAAAACCCAGCACCCACTCAGGGAACAAAGGTGGAACGCAAAGGACCCAGGTCTGCAGCCCAGAGGCAACAATGAGAGGGAGACTTCAGGCCCAGGTCGCCTGCATGCTCAGCTAGGTAGTCAACAGTGGGATGGAACTGAAAGATTTGGATCAAGGCTGTGATGAGATCCAAGGTTACCAATCGAAAAATGAATCTGGTGGACAGAGGAAGAACTGAATTGAAGAGCGAGAATGTGAGGCATGAAGAGGGAAGGTCAGCAAGGAAAGAGGAAATCAAGCATCGTCTGGAGCGCACCATTTCCCTTTGACCTGGCCACAGGCTACCTTGATTACGATTTTGAAAAGGATTTGCAAGTCAAGATTGCAACATTTTTTTACATGCCATTGGCTGTCTTACTTACCACTGACTCCAACACTGAGGCACTTTATGAAAAGATGACAAATCTCTGGGTACCCCGTGTCATTTCTTAAAATTGCATAAAAGCGCTGAATACATGTGTCATAGGCACTTAAGTAAAAGTGTACAATTAGGTACAAAGAAAAGCAGTCTATGTCAAAGTATGGGACAAACCTTGGCAACGGGGACAACCTGAACGGCAGTTGGCCTTCTGGGGCAGAATCCAGGGAAGGCCATTCCCAGCTGAGAGAAGAAATAAGATAATAATACAGGTCAAAGTACACTGCAGACCCTAACCCACCAGGCACATGGAAGATTTTCTGGAACTCAACCAGCGGAGTGGGACGCTGTCTGAGAAAGACCAGCACTGGGGAGCCCCAAGACCACACTTCTAATCACAGCTTCTCTCGTGACCAAAGGCTGGAAGCCACGCAGTCCCCTCACTGTAAAAGGACAGCTGAGCCACAGCATTTCCAGCTCAAACAGGAACTCTAGAGATCAAAAGAAACCAAGGAGCAAAAAGAGAAGAGGAGCAAAGATCTTCATGGAGACACAGGTCAAAACAACATCAGCCTTCGAGAAGAACAAGAAAAAAATGAAAGCCCCTGTCCCAAGGCAAAAAGAGCACTCTGGTCACACAGGGCCATTGAGCCTTCCCCAGCTATGTAACTAGAGGCTCACAGGGTCCCCTGAGGCATCATCATACTGCCCCAAAGGGACATCAGACACTGTGCCTGGTTGAGGAGGGAAAGAAAGGAGACTCAGAGCACCACATATACGCTTTCAGCTTTGGGGCGCCTGGGTGGTTCAGTCTGTTGAACATCTGCCTTCAGCTCGGGTCATGATCGCCGGGTCCTGGGATCGAGCCCTGCATCTGCTCCCAGCTCAGCAGGGACTCGGCTTCTCCCACTGCCCTTCCCCATGCTCGTGCTACACCCCCCCCACCATCAAATAAATAAATAAATAAATAACATCTTTAAAAAGAAAAAAAATTCTTTCATCTTCAGAACTTTCAGAGAAAGGATGGCAAACTCCAGAGCCCACTGGGGCCAGGCATGGGTAAATGTAATTCCCAGTGAGTGAAGGAAACCAAAGCAACGCAACAGAGCCCGGTGAACGGGAGAGCCCGTGTCCCATCTGAAGGGCACGGCTGCTACTCCACGGGGGCACACTGGGCGGTTGATGTGCAGAAAAGGGGACCAATGTTGCCCAATATTTTCATTTTGCAATAAGAGCCACAGCCCTGGATTTTTATGTAAAACGTCTAGATTTTTAACAGGGATCAAAGAAAATACCAGGAAGCCGTTTTCAGCCTTGGTCCTGCCGTCTGAATGCATGCCTGCAGACCTGGTTCTTGGCTCTACTTGCATTTCTGCCCACCGCAAACCGACAGCATCACTCCGAGTGAGAGGACGGATTCATAGGGAACCTAGCCTGTTCAGAAGCGGAAAGCCTGCTCCACAGGAAAGCGGTGGGGCCCGAAACAGTGGCTGCAGGAGCTGCACCCTCCTGGGCCACAATCTGGGGCCACAGGGTGCGCCGACAACAAGCGCTTCTCACGGCCTCTGAGCACCGCCATCTGCGAGACAGCTGCCCTCTCCCTGCCCAGAGCACATGGGCAGCCTGGTGCTCCTGAATCACACTCAGAGGCACCTACAAGGGAGGACCCAGAGACCACACCGGGGACCTTCCCTTTGATATACACACTCGTCATAACCCAGGTCCTCGTGGCAGAGGAAAAAAGCCAGTATTTTACTATTCACTAACAGAAATGCACAGATTTTCACATGGATGAAGTTGCCCTTCTGGATTTTTTTGTTAGAAACAGATACTACACCTGTTATGAGCAGGAATAGGTGGAAACTTGTATGCCAACCTGGCAGTGGAACCTAAACTAAAACCACTCCTCTGCAGAGCATTCAAAATGTTTATATCACTTGACCCCACAGTCCTAATTCTGGAACTTCGCCCAAAGAAAATTATCAAGAAATGGAGAACAGCCACTCCTTAGAATAATGGAAAAAAAGGAGTATGTTACGCAGACACTAAAAAGAGCATTTAGCCACAGGAAAATACTCAAGGCGGATGAAGGGTTATAAGCACCACGTAATACTCTCTCACATTTTCTTTAGAATACCTCCAAGACTGCAGGAAAATGAAAGGAAAGCTTCACCAGAACACACAAGGTTAACAGAGGCTATCTTTAGGTAGTGGGATTCGTTTTTTTCATTCATACTTTTCCGTATCTTCCAAGTATTGTGCAATAAGTGTGTATGATTTTTACAACTAAAAAGTAAGTTACTGGGGCACCTGGCTGGCTCAGTCAGTAGAGCAAATGACTCTTGATCTCGGAGTTGTGAGTTCAAGCTCCATACTGGGTGGAGAGATTACTTAAAAATAAAACCTTAGGGACGCCTGGGTGGCTCAGTTGGTTAAGCGGCTGCCTTCGGCTCAGGTCATGATCCCAGTGTCCTGGGATCGAGTCCCACATCGGGCTCCTTGCTCGGCAGGGAGCCTGCTTCTCCCTCTGCCTCTGCCTACCACTCTGTCTGCCTGTGCTCGCTCTCTCTCCTCCCTCTCTCTCTCTGACAAATAAATAAATTTTTAAAAAAAATTTAAAAAAAATAAAAAAATAAAACCTTAAAAAAATAAGTTACAGATTTCTTTTTTTTAAGGAAGATTTGGCCCCGGCTGGAAGCAATGTAAAATGAATTGATTCTAACATCTTTGCCTTATCTACCAGAATACATCAAGTCCTCAGGCAAACAGGTCAGTGAGCTTTGGCTCTAGGTGACCCAAGTTCAATTCCAGCTCTGTAGCCTCAAGATGCTTACTTTGCCTCTCAGCCTCAGTTTCCTCTGGGGCAAATTTCAACTGTTCAAATCTATATGGGAGAAATCTCAGAAACATCTGAAAAGCACATGCTATATCATGGGTGGAAAAAAGGCTATGTTCTTCTCTACATTGTATCCATAGGAGAAACTCAATAAATGTCTGCTGACAAGTTACTGTATTTGAATTCAAGTAAAAAATCAAATTTTAATCAAGTTCTTACAGCACTGGATAGAACCTTACACACACCCAATTGAGCGTGACTTTTAGTTTATTTATTTATTTATTTATTAAGTAGGCACCAGGGCTTGAACTCATGACCCTAAGAGCAAGACCTGAGCTGAGATCAAGAGTCAGACACTTAACCGACTGAGCCACCCAGGCATCCCCTTTATTTTATTTACTTTTTTATTTATTTATTTGTAGAGAGTGGGGAGAGGCAGGAGGGGGCGGGGGAGGGAGAGAGAATCTTAAGCAGGCTCTGTGCCCAGTGCAAGCCCTAGGTGGGGCTTTATCTCACAACCCTGAGTTGTGACCGGAGCCAAAATCAAAAGCCACGCAAGTTCAACTGAATGAGCCACCCAGGCTGCCCCCCCCCCTTTTATTTTTAAAATGCAGCAGCTTCGCCACAGAAATCCCCATTCCCGCATACACTTTTACATGAAACTGGAAGGATCCTCCAAGTCTATTTCCACCAAATTAAGTCTACACATTGAGTTTCTGAACAACCCTATCACAGTGGCTGCTGGAGAGAGAAGGGGATTAATACCAAATCTTTTTTTTTTTTTTTAAATACCAAATCTTAAAACACATCTTAAGGGTAATAAAAATAAAATGCTCTCCCTTGAACCACAATGGGGCAGCTGACCTCATTCTCTTCATACTATCATGAGTCAACAGAGCTGCTAGAAGTCAGACTTTAAAACATCTCATTCAGGCTACAAATGGAACAAAGAACCTCTACCCTTTACCTCTTCCCTATCCTGTTTGACAGGTATAAAAAGGCACGTCTCCACAAAGAGGTTATCAGCTTTAACCTCAAAGGTAGGTAACAACGCCTAGAAAAGGCCAGAAGGCTCAAATCCACATACTATGTCCTTCTATCTGTTTCTTCAGAATGGGCTGCCCAGACCTAAACTTTGCCCCCCACTCCAGCTGCTCCCTCAGTCTCCTGTAGATGCGTCCTATCATGGAAGACCTGTGGTTTGCGTGGCTTGCCCCCTACACTCAGCTGCCTGTGGGTGGGGACGGGGTCCTGCTCATCCCTCACCTGACACCTCACCTCACCCAGGGTCTGGTGGACAGAAGGCAGCAGTGAATGTCTGTCGACAGAAGGAGCACAGCACCTGCAGTGAGTTTTCACAGCAAGGAGGACGGGATGAGTAGGGAGAATCCGCAACTTTAGGTTCTTGCAATCTTTTACATCAAACAGGGAGCACACAGTCTGTGCAAAGTCAGAAAGGAGCAGAACGTGGGAGAAACCGACACAGACTTCAGAACCGCTCTAAAAAGTCAGCCACAGGGAGGAGGTGTATCTCACCCCAGAAATCCCTTAAAGGCCAGAACATTTACGGCCACTCCAAATTTCTCAAGAGCCAAAAAACAACAGGCGAGCCATTGAGTGACAGCTGTATACTTCAAGTCACTGGTCCCTCTTCCCAAACTTGGCAGATTGGCCCTTCATAGGAAAAACAAGTTAGAACGAGAGAAGGCAGGCAGGCAAGAAATCTCTGTAAGCGTAGAGCGTCTTCTCAGTTGAAGTTACAGACTCACTTCTTGGTCAGTGTTCCTGGGTATTCCCAACTCCAAATTGCACCATCAGTTCCCATCATCTCATCCCAAGCAGAAGCAAGTGCCAGGTGAAGCAGTCTTGTAAAAACAGAAATGGCTTAGAATCACCCAGACTCGGGTTTGCATCTCAGCCCTACCCCAGACGTGCTCAGTGACGTCAGAAGTAACTTCACTCTCGGAGCTTAGTTTCCTCATCTGAAAACCTGGGGCAGGCTGTCCAGCTCGCCCACTAAGTGTGAGCACAGCCCTGAGCCCAGAGCCTGACGCGCGGGAAGCAGAGCGGCACGGATATATAGCAGTAGCTATCTTCTAAAACTCTGACAGAGGTTAAGACTGAGCAAGTCACAAAATCTAAATCAGAGGAGAAAAGCAACCATTTAGGGGCGCCTGGGTGGCCCAGTCAGTTAAGCGTCTGCCTTCAGCTCGGGTTCTGATTCCGGGGTCCTGGGATCGAGCCCCGTGTCAGGCTCCCTGCTCAGCCCAGCTCCCCGCTCCCAGAGTCTCCTGGTCCCTTTCCCTCTGCCCTTCCCCTCCCCCAGCTTCTGTGCTCACTCTCAAATAAAGAAAAATTAAAAGACGAAAAAGAAAAAAAAGAAAAGCAACCATTTAAACCCAAAGTACAGTGTAAGAAGGCCTGGCTTTCCCCAACAATACACCTGATTCTGAAGCATGTCTGCATCTCTGCGCTCAGCTGAAGTATCACTGAAAAGGACAGAAAGGCTCCAAGCCTGGGAGTCTGGAGACCCAAACCGTTATCAGGGTCATCTCTACTCACCACATGCCCTGGGCAAGGCACTTCACTTCTCTGGATCTCCTTATCTCACACATTAAAGGGCTGAATCTGTTCTTCTGATTATCAAGATTGACTGAAATGTCATTTTGGTCATGAACTGTAAAGCCACATTCTCCAGACTTGGGAAACGCCAACAGGAAGGAAAGTCTTCACATGTGGCATAGACTCAGATTAAGGAGGGTTCCTAATACCAAGCCTTGACTGTCATTTCTACGGACACCGGGGCTGGACTGTAAACCGTTCTTCGTGCATTTCTGTCCATCTGTTAACGGCTGTCCACGTTACAGCTTTCCCAGTACTCCGTGTTTTATCAAGCAAAGGACATCTACAGACCCTTATTAATGCCAGGTGTCCTGCCCCTTGACATGCACACACACAGGTCGCTCTCACACGGCCTGCAGTTAGGGTACCAGTGGGGCCACCACAACCAGAGGTCCATTCTAATGAAGCAACTTTCTGGAAATATCAACCAAAAAGGAAAGATCATCAAAGAATGTATCAGCCACGTCAAAGGAAGTTACTCCAATCCCCTTGCCTGCCTGATGTCCATTCTAAATCCATCATTCATTCATCCAACTATTAAGTGTCTGATAAGTGGAAGACACTGGGGACCCAGGGATGGAACCCTGGGAAGAGCAAAAACAAACAGACCATGCCCATGGGGCCACGGTCCACAAAAGAAAGTGTGAGGAGTTGTTTTTAAGGCATTTCAACGTCCAAAGATGCTCCATTTCATTTTCCAGGAAATGATGAAAAGGAACACATTTACAGTCTGTTCTCCCAGATGCTGCCTTCAGATCGCCACCTTCTTGCACTAAATGCAAAAATTCTTTGAGAGGCTATTTTCTCACTTCACCCAAGGATAATGCATTTAACTAGTACCAGATGGATGCCCAGGAGAGAAGTTAATTCATTATAGACAATGGATGTCTTGGGAACTAAGGGCTCAGTTTGACGGGGAAACCCTCTTGGGAAGGATTATCATTTATCCATACACATGTCTGTCTCTGTAAGAGACTGCGGACTCTAAAAAATGCAATAAAGTGTCTGAAAATAGGGTTTTGGTAAACATTTACCAGATGAATATGCCCGATGGAGACACACGAACTTGTAGACTGCTCTACAACTCTCACCAGCCAGAGCCCCACGTGACTCCAGATTCTTAGTAATGGACTCTTTGATGACGGGTATTAGATCACTGCTTCTCTTTTTCCTCTTGGGGAGAAGGGGCATCAGAGAACTCCCAAGAGGCAAAACTGTGTATCTTCTCAGGAAAACAGAAGAGCACATTCACAAGTGCATTGTGTGTATAACTGTGTATATAGTTTCAAGGGTTCACAGGCCCTCTCTGGAAGTCTGTGACCCTCAGGTTAAGAACCCCTATACTCGATTCTTAGAAATTAGACTCGGGGCGCCTGGGTGGCTCAGTCATTAACCGTCTGCCTTCGGCTCAGGTCATGATCCCAGGGCCCTGGGTTCGGGCCCAGCATCGAGCTCCCTGCTCGGCAGGAAGCCTGCTTCTCCCTCTCCCACTCCCCCTGCTTGTGTTCCCTCCCTCGCTGTGTCTCTCTCTGTCAAATAAATAAATAAAATCTTAAAAAAAAAAAAAGAAAAGAAATTAGATTCAAATTAATGCCCAAACCTAACCAGCCAAGTTCTATTTATTTGGCAAAAACAGGAGCAAAGGGGGCAGACAGACTTGGGTTTTGACCCAGGTTTTATTGTTTGCTAGCTGGGTGAGGTTGGAATAAGTCAAATCGCATTTCTCAGCCTCAGTTTCCTCAACTGTAAAATGGGTTAACAGTAGTTGCTAATTCCATTTAAAGTCAGGAGGCAATGAGTAAACACATGTGCTTGGCACAGTGCCCTGTACACCATAAAGGGAGGCCATCACCACCTCCCCTCTGGTCTGCAGATTCCACCCTTGAACCTCCCACTCCCATCTGCATCTCCATTCAGCGCTGCATTAACAGCTCCCGTGGGATCTTAGAGAACAAGGCAGAAAATAAGAGACCCTAAGAATTCATAAGGTCACAAAACATAGCCCTAATGTTTTCTCCCAAATCAAACGCTTGGTTTTAACCAATGAAGGCCCTTCCGACAAGACAGTCGGCGATCTCTTTCTGTGTAAATCCAGGTCAGCTGCCAGCACACATTGTTCTATGAGGCCAAGTCAATTTTTAGAGGCAGGCCCCTTAACTTAAAACGGAGACGAAAAGAAAAGTGTTTGATCAAATACTGAACTGCAGAAACACACTGACAGGGAAACAAGGCAGAGGAATTAGTTTCCTAAAATTATTCCCTGTGATGCCCTTAGTTAATATCGGATATATAAGGATGCCCCCAGCCCTTCTAACCCGCCACCCGGCTTCCCCCAACCCCTCACAGCTAAAGGCACTGGCTTAGTTCTTAAATGTTCTCAACTTTCCTCTGCTTTCAAGACCATTCAACACTTAACCCAGGATATAGAAAGGCCAATTTTAAAGTTACACAAAACCTATCATTCAGCGTCCTTCTACAAATGAATTTCTTAAGCATTTCTAAATATTTGACTTCAAGGGGGAAGGATGCTTTTCCACTTTAAAACAATCTTTCATCTCTAGCGATGCAAATTTTCTTTGTTTGTTTAACCAATCCACATACCACTGGCCAGTGCTTAATCAGGCCTTTATTTAACATCACTAACCATGTGAGTTGGGCAGCCAAGTCTGCAAGTTTCAGATAATGATCTCATAATAGCAACAAACTGGTTCAAAGCTGAAATATGTATCAATACGTCTAAGAGCCCTTTAAAGTTCCACACTTCAGAATGACAGAGCTGTAATTAATTCCTCCAGCACTCCCACTCTATGCCTGACACTTAGGAGCAAATGGACTTCAGTGCTGCATGAATAAATAAGATGATTACCAGCATTTCATATCCACACACTGTTTCCACTACTTTCACAGATGAAGATGTCAAAAAAAAAACAAAAAACAAAAAACACCTCTCTTCTTAACAGAGCACACTGGTGACCTTGGAAAAGTTATTTAAGCCTAAAATGCACAAGGAGAGAACCAAGAATCCTGGTGACTAATCCCAAGGTTTGAATTACTATACCTAGCGCTCTCGCAGGCGCCACGGGCTCTCGCGCTCTCTCTCTCTCTCTCTCTCTCTCAACCCGGCCTCCCTTCCCCTAATCCATGCAAATGACCAACAGGTACTCCAATTAGAAGTATCTGGGGCAAACCAGACTGTGATAAGGTATCTTCTGTCACTGTATATAATGGGGAGGGAGGAAAAACAGTCATGCAAACCAACTGCCTATCTTAGAACACTTAAAGTAAAGAAACTCCCAAACAGGTCTTCTCCCCTTAACCATGAACAACAGCACTACCGAACCCCACTGGAAATAACACAAGCAATGCTTTAGTGCCACTGTTTAGGTTTAGTTATTGGAAAATGAACTCTGCTCTGAAGATCATAAAAGATTAAATAGCAAATCACACATGATTATTTTAAGATAGTAAATAAAAGGTTTGAGAAGTTCAATAAAGTGCTTAGAAAAAAACATGATTAATCGGAAGCTGAATATCAATTTGTTTCTTCTACATTGTCATTTTTCATACAAAATGTTACATTCCCTCCCAGCAGTCCTGAAACACCAGCTTCCCTTACAAAAACATTTTTCAGGGCTGACAGGGCCCACGCTAGTTACAGGCAGTATTCGAAGAACTAATGAAAGCATGCCAGCCTCTGGACGCACATGGCCCTGAGAGCCACGCTGAGCTCCGTTTCTGCACTCGAGAGGTTCAGCAAGTAGGCCCCCACAATAAAGTTATTAAATATATGGAGTGAGAACAGCAAGAAATGACTATTCAGACAGCTCAGATAAACTCACCAACACACTGTGCAGTTATAAAGGAATTAAGGACACCTATTAGTGATTGCTTAACAGTTCAACTTATTAAATACCATTTAAGTCATTTTTCTTTACTTAGCAATTGTTGACTTAATTGGGGGGGCACTAAGCTAATGGACTGCAAAAGAGTTAGATAAGCACTTCAAAAAGATTCAAAAGAGAACAGATTCCTTCTGCCAAATTCATACATTCCCGCTCTACTCACAAGGATAAAATAGCTACAAATGGTGTGTTTAAACTGCTAATTTTGTATTAAACGGTGAACCCAGGATTATCTCAAAGCCCAGCACTACCCATAATGGATAGCCCGCCAGACAAACTACGGTGGAGAAAGAGTACAAGTTAAAACACTGCAGATAAAAATCGCAAACTTCAAAAGTCTCCTTCAAAAAGTGAAGTGCCACGTTAAAACATCTTTTCTCTTAGAAAGCTGTAAATCAAACATTTCTAAAGCCATCAGGGCACAGTGAGAGCCTCAAAGAGAAAGAAGGAGCTACAAGGAGCAAGCTTTAAGATTCAAACTATTCTTGAAGACCACCACTAAAACATGTAGGAATCTTCAGTAGACCATCTTCTCTAAAGCTTATAAATTAAAGACCATAGTTATAACATGAGCAAGGAAAAAAGTCCAAAGCCTTTAACATATGTAGTCACAGGACTCAAACATGTGTTTCCCCTTGTATTTACCCTGCAGAAGTTTAAGATGGGGATAAGAGCCCTGTGAGGCAATGCTGCTGATTAATGCCTGGCAAGGGTGCCTCCCCCATCTTTGTAAGGACACACCTCTAAGGAGCCAAGCTGCACAGCTCCCTGTCCTATCCATGCAGGGCTGAGTATGCACCACAGGAGGGGAAAGGAAGAGGCTGCCATGCAATCATCCGTACAGTTCCCTTCTCTTCATTCATAAGTCATCCAAGAGTAAAGCACAGAAGGCCCCAAGCTCAGAGCCCTGCAGCCATCCCATCACTTCCAAAAAGGCTCCAAATCAAGCCAACCATTTCAAATCGCCCGCATCCGAGGCATGCATATTAACCGCCATAAGCGCGCTGGCAGTCTACTAACAAGTTGGTAAAATCATAGCCAAGGAAGCGGGAAGGCATCTACCCAGCTCAGCAACCGCAGAGGCTTCAACTCAGTCCCTCCTCCAAAGTGTAGGCACGGCTTAAAAGCTCTGCCTCGCCAGCTCCCTTTGGAATGCAGACCAATGCTCCCATGTGGGAGCAAGGTGGGGAGGCCCTGTCAGTGAGCGACCCTGACTCCCGATTTCCAGGCCCTCCGCAGAAGTCCTTGGCCCAGGAGCCGGCAGGCAGTCTCCCTCCCACCCTCTGTAATCTGAGGCACGCAGCGAAGGCTGCCTTCTCCGGCCACTCCAGGGCACTAGCGATCCCCACTCCTCGGCCAGCTCCCCCTGCTTCCCTGCCTGCTGCTGCTTGTCCAGAGCCCTGCAGTGGGGTCAGCGCCCAGGTGAAGCTGGCGGCAGGTTCCAGGAAAGAACCCAATGTGCAGCCCGCGGACAAACCTGGCTACTACTCTCAAAAAGAACACGCAAGGATGGAAAGCAAAGCCTGAGACCTGAAACAAGCCACCCCATCCTTCATCACTCTTCTTTCCAAAGTTGGCATTCAACAGGTAGTTCCAGGACTTCCACCTGAGGCAAGCCGAAATGCCCAACCGGCCCAAGGGGGCCGCCCCAACGTGGGTACCCGGACCCGGGGTCCCCCTCCCGCCCCCCGGACCCACAGGAGACAGAGCCCCCACGTGCACTCGCCCCCCGCTGCGGCGCCCTGGAGGCCGCGTCCCGCCCGCCGGCCGGGGAGGGGTGCCGCCGACCTCCTCGCCGCCCCTCCCGCCCGCCCGCCCGCCAGCCCGCGGTGGGGTCGGCGGGCGCAGCCCCCGGAGCCATCTTGTGGCTGCGGCGGCGCGGGGCCCGGGCGGCGGGCAGCTACCTGCACGATCTCGCCCTCCGCGCTGAGCGTGGCCCCGGCCCGCGAGAAGCGGCCCGTGAGGCCGGTGGTGTAGGTGGTGTAGTCGCCGCTCGGGCTCGACTCGAACAGTACCACCTCCACAAACGCCGTCTCCTTGGCCCGCGCCGCGCCGGGCCCCGCGGCCGCCAGCAGCAGCCCGAGCAGCAGCGGCAGCGGCGGCGGCGGCGGCAGGCGGCGGCCGCGGGGGCCGCGGGGGCGGCGGCGGAGGCGGCGGCGGCGGCGGCCCGGGGCCCCTGGGCGCCCGCCCGAGCGCGGCCTCATGGTCCTGCGGCGGGAGGGCGCGGAGGGCGGGCGCGGCCGGGCATAGTCGCGGGCCGGCGGAGGACCGAGCGCGGGCGGACGCCTCACAGCCCCATCGCGGCGGCGGCGGCGGCGGCTTTGTGGGTCGCAGGCTCGGCTCGGCTCCCCCGGCCGTCGCGCCGCGGCCCTTTCATCTGCTCCACGTGAGGGGTTATCCCCGCCCCGGCAACGTCGTGACCCGCTCTCCCCTCCCTCCCCGCACTCGACCGCCGCGGCCGCCGGGGGGAGCGGGAAGGCGGGGCGGGCGCGGTGGGGGGCGGCCCGACGGCCGGGCACTCCCCCGATCTTGCTCCGCCCCCTCGTCCCAGCCCCGCCCCTCGCCGACCGGCTGCGCTCCACCCCATTGTTCTCGCTCCGCCTACCGTCTTGCTCCGCCCCATCGTCCTCTCTCCGCCCCTCCCCCTTCATCTGTACCCCGCCCCCTCATCCTCGCTCCGCCCCCACGCTGTAGCCCCACCCCTTCATCCGCGCTCCGCCCCCAGCGGCAGACATTTCTCGTCGCGGTTGCCAGAGTTCGGCGGGAACCCGGACAGCATCCTGCTGCCAGGCGACTGCGTTCTCTCTGGAGGCTCCACGCCTCCTGGTCCCGTGCGGTAATTAGCGCCTTGTCCTTCCCGGCTCTGCGGCCCCAATCCACAGTTCCCGGGAGCCCGCACCCGGCTCTCGACCCTCGCCCCCCACCTCTGGGATCGAATGGGAGATGCCCCCGCGAGTCACAGCCGGTTGCAGCTCAGACGTGCCTCTCGAGACGCTTCTGGTTCTCGCCCCAGTGTCGCTAAGACAGTTACTCAACTTGGGGGGCGGAGGTGGGAGCCATTTAGCCATGAGATTCTGATGGAGTTCATCTTTCTGCAGCCCATCTTTCAAACACCCCCCCAAGAGGGTTCTGGAACGTTGAGTCTCTCCGTGTGCAGAAGGCCGGAGTATTCCAACACCATCAGTCTTTATGCACAGAATGATGGCTGCAAATTTAAAGTAGCAAATACATGCACCAGGGCCCTGGAGGTCTCCAGTCGCCGAGGAGATAAACTTTTCAAGTCTCCGCCCCCCTTTGGAACATGCCTTTTCTGTCCTCTCTAGCCCTATGAAAATCAAACTCTTCCCTCAAAATTGAGATTCAATTCCCACTTCCTCCGTGGACTTTTCCTTCTCTCAGCAAAATGGCTTTCTTCAGATATCCGCAAATATTTGGTTAGGATAATCTGCTTCTACTTGCTACCACACCCAAAATACTAAAAAGACAAAAAGAAAACTCAATGAGTATTGTCTTGGGTAAACAATTTACCAAGGTTACATTTTAAAGTAGAAAAAATGTTTGCAAAATGTGGAATAGGAAATACACTCGAAAAAATCCACTAATCTGCAGTGCCACATTTGGACCACCCAGAGTTTCTGCTTAGGAAACTCCCCCTAGATGGGACAGTCGTCATTAAGGGGGAAGTCCATTACTACAGCCCACCTATGACACTTCACAGTATTTGAAATTCAAGGTCACCATCAACTGATGAAGGAGTCAACAAAAACAGTATATCCCTCTAGTGGAACGAAGCACTGGTACTGGGCTACAATATGAATGCACCTTGAGAACATTTGGTCAGCAAAAGAAGCCAGTCACAAAGGACCACATGCTGTATGATTCCATTTACATGCAGTGTCCAGATTAGGCAAATCTACAGAGAAAGAAAGTAAATTAATGGTTGCCAGAGGCTGGAGGGAGGCAGGAATGGGTAGTGACTGCTAACGGGTTTCTTTTGGGGGTGATGAAAATGTTCTGGAATTAGATAATGCTGATGGTTGCACAAGTCTGTAAATATACTAAAACCCACTGAATTATACACTGTAAAAGGATGAATTTAATGGTTTTTCAGTTATATCTCAATACAGTTGTTTAAAGAATTTCAAAGTCATTAGTGGTATTTTCATGAAAACACACACATACATACATACATACATACATACACAGATTACTGGGTAAGGCTATTCTCTGCCCTTTGAAGACTTAGTTCAAATATCACACCCTCAGGACCCAGGCTGCTATATTTAAAATGACAGTGTGCCCCTTCTCCCCAAATCCCAATCTTCCTTGACCTGACCCCTGCTCCCCACCCCTGTGGCATTTATCACCTTCTAACATACTAAATGATTTGCTTACTTATTTTTGTCTCTCTTCCATGCCCCAAATACACACATGCCAGAGAGCAAACTCTATATTGGCAAGGCTCTTGTCTCGATCACTGACTTAGGCCAAGGCTGCCCGGCCCAGAGTAGGCACTGAATACATATTTGTTGCATGAATTAATGACTAAATGAATGGGTGATAAGCTCATCGTTTTTGTATCCCTCCCATTTTTCAGACATTTGGGGCAGCCTGTTAACCAACAGCTGCTTAGGAGCACTGGACTTCTTGGGACCAAAATAAATTCTGAATGTGGAGAAGAGCAACAGTCCTTCCCCTCAAAGACTGCGAAACCCAGACAAGGGTCAAAAGAGAAACCGACTTCAATTTTTAAAACTCTGTTTAAAGAAATACATGGTTAATAAAACACAGGCCAGCGACACAAAGGTAACACAATTCATCTCTCACCCGTTGTAAAGTTGTTTAGGAATGGAGATACTTACTGAGTATGAAGTTTCACCAAAACCTGATGGGCAGTGAGGGGAAATAGGAAATAACTTCAAATAAGAGATAAGACCCATTGGCTAGGAGCAAGGACTGGATCGAGTGATAGGAGTGAAGAGAAGTCAAACCCATTCATTATTTTAAATGGCTCATCCCTAGTTAGGCCATCCTGAGTGTAACTTATCTTGTTCTTTTCTCTACTGATCAGACACAGCTCAGATGAAAATAACGAAGAACAGGTGCATCAGAATCAGTTAAAGCTGCCAGACCTTTGACAAATCTCACTGACTTAGGCCAAAAACCCCACAAAGCTTTGGGAAATGTTCCACCATCAATGTTCTATTTATATGACCAAAGAGGGAAGTATAGGGATTTCAAATCCATAAACATATCCTTTAGTACCTAAAGAGATTCTGTCTGTGCTAAGTAAAAACAGACATGGATATTCACCACAGTCTTGTTTTTAATAGTAAGAGATAAGAAACAACCAACATGCCCATCAATAGGGAATTAGTTAAATAAATTATGGTACATTCAGTTAATATATAGGACTCGTATTCAATAGCCGTTTAAAAAATAAACAAGCACTCTATGAACTTCTATAGAATGATCTTCAATATGTATTGCTAAGTGAAAGAAATGTGCATGTTACAATGTGCATATTACAATGGACGGGGGTGGGTAAGTAGACAACAGATACGTGAGGGTTTGCAAACATTAACTCTGTGTGGAAGGAGACATAAGAAATGGATAAATAGGGCTTCTGGGTAGCTCAGTCATTAAGAATCTGCCTTCAGCTCAGGTCATGATCCCAGCGTCCTGGGATCAAGCTGCCATCAGGCTCCTTGCTCTCTGGGAAGCCTGCTTCTCCCTTCCCCACTGCCCCTGCTTGCGTTCCCTCTCTCGCTGTCTCTCACTCTCTGTCAATTAAATAAATTAAGTAATATTTTTAAAAAGAAAGAAAGAGATGGGGCACCTGTGTGGCTCAGTGGGTTAAAGCCTCTGCCTTTGGCTCTGGTCATGATCCCAGGTGGGATCGAGCCCCGGGTCTGGCTCTCTGCTCAGCAGGGAGCCGGCTTCCCCTTCTCTCTGCCTGCTGCTCTGCCTACTTGTGACCTCTGTCTGTCAAATAAATAAATAAAATTAAAAGAAAAAAAAGAAAGAAAGAAAGAAAGAGGGGCACCTGGGTGGCTCAGTGGGATAAGCCTCTGCCTTCGGCTCAGGTCATGATCTCAGGGTCCTGGGATCGAGCCCCACATCGGGCTCTCTGTTCAGCGGGGAGCCTGCTTCTCCCTCTCTCTCTGCCTGCCTCTTTGCCTACTTGTGATCTGTCTCTCTCTCTGTGTCAAATAAATAAAATCTTTTTTAAAAATAATAAATAAGAAGAAGAAAAGAAGAAAGAAAGAAATGGATAAGCAGTGGCCTCTGGAAATGCATCTGGGTGACTGGGAAGCTAGTAAAGCTATTTTTTCCTGTCTCCCCTTTGTACTTTTTTAATTAGCTCTATGTGCATATACTACCTATTCAAGGGTAATAAAAGAGAGTAGCCTGCTAAATCACATTCATTTTCTATATGCAAATGAATTCATTTAATAAACTTTATTGAACATCTAATATGTGCCACTGGAATAAGAAAAGGGGTTGGCTGAGAGTTATGGAAGATGCTAGGATTAGGGACATCTAACACAGGACCTCTCCGTACTACTTTTGCAGCTTCTTCTTCTAATAATTTACAAATAAAAACTAAATTAAAAAAAAAAACTGGATGAGCCAATCCCTGTAGTCAGGGAGTTTTCTTCCTTTCTTCCCTCCTTCCCTGCTTCCGCAAACATTTATTACTATACAGGACACAGAAATCATAAAGGGTGATGATAAAGTACACTTTATTTTACCAAGTAATTCTAAGAGTTTAAATCTCGTCTTGCTGCTTTATCAAATTTAAGACTTGCTAGCATTCTTCCACAGTATTTATATCTATTTCTGGAAACTTTCATTTATTGTATTTAAACATATAATTCTCTTGAAAGGTACAATAGATGTTATACAGACAAGTAGCGGCAGTTCTTTCAAAACTCTTAGAAGTGTCTCTTCCGCCTTTGAAGTTATACCATCAATCTATGTCTACTTTGAGCCTTGAGGCAGAAGGCCAGTCTAGGTCCCGATTCATCAGTGGTTTGAACCCTGCTTCAACCTGTCCCTGATTTGCAATGGCCACCCAACCAGGAGTCACAAACTCAAACAATGCTCCAGGGGCCCAGCCGGGAATGTGACTGAGTGAAGTGGGCCAGGTGCAAGCAAAAATGGTAAATGGCAAAGGGGCCTCAGGCAGGAATACCCTTGGGAGTGGTGGTCTAGGAACACATGGCCCATCCAGAGGGTTATTATCACACATTGTTGCTCTGGGGAATGTGGGCCCAGGATTCACAGATCTTGTGATTTATTCAAAAGAAGAAAAAAATATATATATATATTTTTTTTTAGTGTTTCTCGGTTTTTAAAAGTTGTTTTTTTTTTTTAACTGTATTGCTGTGTGGAGCCAAATAAACACACCTACAGGGCATTTTTTGGTGAAAAAGACACATAAGAGGAGTCTGGCAATGTAGACGCTGATTAGACCAGGTCATAAAACTATCATTTCTAGATTGTGAAGGCGGAGGAAGAGGAAAACAATTCCTAGATCTTAGAAGTATAAATACTGCACTATATAAAGGAGACAGTTGTGTGTGTGGGCAACACCAGAGGCCACAAGAGGCACCTGTCTTCAGGATGCAATATTTAACTGAAGTGGAAATGTAATCGCATGCCTACTTGACCAAGAAAGGCTGTTAGTGGATGAGGGGTCACTGGAGCTTCGAAAGTAAGACAGGTTGCATTGATTATACATCTATTTGAAAATAAGGAAAAAAGGACTGACAGAAAACACTGGAAGAAAGTAATACCAGTCACTTGCTTTTGTCCAACTGTAGACAAGAGGGTGGCTTAGCACAGAGTGAGTTAACAGGAGAGAAGAGAGAGTTTGAGTGAGGGTGTAGAAAAGTACACTCCATTCACACTAGGAGGAAAGGAACACCCATTTGCAGGGAGATGGTATCAAACAGGAATTGTTGACACCGCATCCCTTCTAAGGGTAACCACCTCTTTCCGCTCACCTCATCTCTCTCCAGCTGTCAATCACAGAGCTCAGCTTCCGGCCATATGTGGGCACGTGACCCTGAATGGCCAAAGTATTCCATGCCCTAGTTACAGTGATGGCTCAGAAGTAGGCACGTGACCAAAGCCGGGCCAATCAGTATCTTCCCCGAAATATGATCCATTGGAAAACGGGGGAGAGAAGATCAGTCTTCTGTGGGATCTCAAAATGCAAGGATTTGATCAATTTAAGCTGTTTGTGGCTGTTTTCCACAACTACATAGAAAGTGTTGCTGCTGTAGAAGAGAAACAGAGACAAGCCAAGAGGAGACAAATAAGAAGGGTAAAGACACCGGCTTCATCCTTTGAACCCCTGGATATACTCTTAAAACAAAAGACTCCTGACAAATTTAATAGTAAAGCAGACTCTGTCAGTGATAGGTTCAGTGACAACAGGGAATAGACACACACAACGTAAAACCAAAGAAACTCTGAAATCGAAGTAGGTCAAGAAAACCAAATTTTGCCCAAAGCACAGTTTTAGCTTGAGATCTTCAGAACTTCACCCTCTCAACAGCACACACACAAAATTTTGCAAATCAAGAAAAATGAGAGGGGCGCCTGGGTGGCTCAGTGGGTTAAAGCCTCTGCCTTCGGTTCAGGTCATGATCCCAGGGTCCTGGGAATGAGCCCTGCATTGGGCTCCCTGCTCAGTGGGAAACCTGCTTCTCCCTCTCCCACTCCCCCTGCTTGTGATCCCTCTCTCACTATCTCTCTGTCAAGTAAATAAATAAAATATTTTAAAAAATTAAAACAAATTGTGATATGGGGATGCCTGGGTGGCTCAGTCAGTTAAGCATTTGAATCTTGATTTCAGTCAGGTCATGATCTCAGGGTCATGAAACCAAGCCCCACATTGGACTCTACAGTGGGCGTGGAGCCTCCTTGGGATCTCTCTGTGTCCCTCTACCCCTTTCCTGCTCACTCTCTCTTTCTCACTCTCTCACAAGAAAAAAAAAAAAAAAAGGAATGAACTTCAATGACTCACAACAACATGGAATGTACAGAAGACACTGTTATCAGAATTGTTTGAAAAAAAGAAAACTGGAAGTCTGGGATAAGAGAGGCTGACTCCTTTCTCTCATGATAACAGAAATTCAACTCCAACTGCCTTAAGCAAAAAAGGGAATTTAATGATTCACACAACTGCAAGGTCCAAGGATAAATTTAGTTCCAGACATAGCTGGGTTCAAGGGCTCAAAAAATGTTATCAGTTGTCTTCTCTCTCTCTCCAGCTCTTCACTCTGCTTTCCTCTGAGATGTCATTTTTCTTGGTTTCCGCACCTTGGCCCCTCTCTTCCAGGCTCATATTATCTATGCTGCCAACACTCCCTGGAAAGAGAGAGCTTCTTTTCCTCTCGGCAGCAAACCAAGTCATCTGTTGACTCTCATTGGCCAGAGCTGGTAGACACACCTCACTGAACCAATCACTGTAGCCAGGGGGATGGAATATGCTGATTGGCAAGACCTGGGCCCTTTGCCCCTCTCTGGAGCAGGGAACATGATCAGTCCCTTTTAACCACATGGACAGAGACTGGCTGATGACTGGTTCCCCTTAAGAAGGGTTGAATGGATGCTGAGCAGGCAGAACCCACAAAACCAGAAACAGATGCAGTAGCTGCTTTCTCCTTGCCTGGCTCCCCAGGGGTGGGGAGATTCTTCTCCGCCCCCTTCCCTTTCCTGTCATACCTTAAGCAGATTTATTTTAGAATTTGGGTCATGTTGTCCAACATTCATCCAATTCTGTGTCTGTTTCCTCCTACAAACCACTCAACTCCTTGAGAGTAAAGACCATGCCTTTCACTTAGGTAGGAAATCCCTGGCAAAAGGCCTTCCATACAGTTGGCACGTGATAAACATACCCAAGCCTGTGTTTGAACAAATGGATCCTTCCACTCTCCCTTGCTGTGTTTGGTTCTCTGGCTGAAGAAGTAAGAGCCAGGGGACTGGTAAGTCGATGGGTAGTGCTAGAGCCAAGAGGGCTGGGGAGGCTGTTTCCTACCACATGAAATGATTACAGTGACTCCTGTATTGAACACTTATTATGCACCAGGCACTGTGTCTAGGGTTTTGTGTCTGTTCCTTCCTTGGATCCCGACATGGGACCACAGTATCCCCATTTTATAGGTGGGGAAGTGGAGAGGAAATGGCTTGCCTGAGGTCACAGATGTAATACATACTGAGGCCAGGACTGGACCCAGCTCTGATACCAGAACCCTTGCTCTTATCCCCAAAACAGAGGGAAGAATAAAATAAGTGTTCAGTGATAAATTGGATGGGGACTCTGCACTCCCAGAAAGAGAGAGACAAAGGCACAGTGGCTGCCTTGGCTTTGCTGCTCCTGCCCCCTATTTTCTCAGAAGCCCAGCTCTGTTTACGGTCCTTAGGCTCCTAAGTGCACTCTGAATTCCAACAATTCGGTCTCCTTTTTGCTGAGGCCAGCTCTGTTTGTTGTCATCCACCACCGACAAGCTGTGCAGACGGCCAGTTTCTCTCCCTCTCTGGGCTTGGGTTTCCTGGGTCTGACAAATATAGGCAATCCTTGCAGCACTCAGAGGGTCGGCATGAAGGTGACATGGAATGAGGCGTGGGTCGCGGAGGGCACAGTGACAGACCTGTGGATGCTCATGATGGCTGTGAGTTCCGGTTCCCCCAGCTCTGAGCCAAGGGCAGGTTCTGACTGTCTTTATACATCTGTGCTCCCAGCGCCGGCCATCACGACCCGCTTGCTCAGGAAATGCTTGAATTAGCCTAGGAGGACCCCTCCTCATAAGCCGGACTTCTTACCCTCCATGAGACTCCTGGGGCTGGAGATATGGCCCACACTCCTGTTTTGTTTTTTCAGTGAGTTAATAATTTACCTCCAGTGTTTAGTTTTGTTTAAACAGACATGACCCCATCGGTGCTCAAGGCTCTGTCCCTGCCAAAGTGGCCCAGGGATCAAAGAAGCCCAAAGACACAGAGAGCCCTCCTACTGCCCTGTCCCAGAACTGTCCTTTAGCCTGCTGGCACCTACCCCTGCCTCGTTGCCCCCTTGACCTTACCCATCCCGCTTTTAGTCATGCTCTGGTTAGCCCTTAGCTTCTCTCTGAGGTGATTCTACCTGTCTTTGGTCCATTGCAGCAGCTGATATGCTCACTCCCTCACCCCCCAGGCCTCCTTGAGCCTCTCCAGGGCCCCTACTGCCTCTCTCCTCAGGTGTCTGGAGTGGATTCATTCATTCCATTGAGGACTGGAGCCCAGGGTCCTTCCAGGGTGACCCTGTCATTTACATACGGCTTCCTTCTCCCCTCCTAGACCTGCGAGAGTGGGCTGGCCTCTTGGCTGGGGATTTGGACAGGCTTCATCCAGCCACGTGCCTCTTCTTCTCTGGCCCTCCACTCTAGGCTGTCCATCAGCTTTTCAGGCTTCCTCCTCCAGCTTCCTGCCTGTATTAGGGTCCTAGGGCTGCCATCACAAACTATCACAAACTTGGTGGCTTCCGACGGCAGCTATATATCCTCTCACTGTTCTGGGAAGCAGAAATCTGAAATCAGGGGGTCACCAGGACCATGCACCCTCCAAAGACTCTAGGGGAGGATCCTTCCTTGACTCTCCCAGCTTCTGGTAGCTTCCAGAGTTCCCTGGCTTGCAGCTGCATCCCTCCAATCTCTGCCTGCATCTTCACATGGCCTTTTCCTCTTCTCTCTGTGTGTCTTTTCACCTTCGGTCTCTTATAAGGACACTTTCATTGGATTTACGGTTGCCCCAGGTGACTCAGGATGATCTCATCTTGAGACCCTTTTGCCAAATAAGGTCACATTTATAAAAATCCCAGGAGAGCGCACAGGCAGTCATTTCTCTGACATTGGCTGTAACGAGATTTTTCTAGATACATCTCTTGATGCAAGGGAAACCAAAGCAAAAACAAACCAGTTAAACTATATCAAAATAAAGTCTTCTGCACAGCAGAGGAAACAATCAGCAAAACTAAAAGGTAACCTACTGAATGGGAGAAGATTTTTGCAAATGACATATCTGATAAAGGATTAGTATCCAAAATATATAAGGAACTTATACAACTCAATGCCAAATAATAATAATAATAATAATCCCATTTAAATAGGCAGAACCCATGAACAGACATTTCTCCAAAGAAGACATCCAAATGGCCAACAGACACATGAAAAGATGTTCAACATCACTCATCATCAAGAAAAAGCAAATCAAAACTACAAAGAGACATCACCTCACACCTGTCAGAATGGCTAAAATAAAAAACTCAAGAAACAATAAATGTTGGCAAGGATGTGGAGAAAAAGAAAACTTCCTATAGTGTTGGTGGGAATATAAACTGGTGCAGCCACTCTGGAAAACAGCATGGAGGTTCCTCAAAAAGTCAAAAAAAATAGAGCTATCCTATGACCCAGTATCACACTATTGGGTGTTTACCCAAAAAATATGAAAACACTAATTCAAAAGGATATATGTACCCCTACATTTGTTACAGCATTATCTGCAATACCCAAATTATGGAAGTAACCCAAGTATTCACTGATAGACAAAGGACAAAGAAGATGTGGTATATATATATATATATTTATATGTATAAATTTATTTATAAATATGTATATAAATATATAATATATAAATATAAAAATTATTAAACATATATAAATATAAATAAATAATATATTTATAAATATAAATTTATATGTAAACAAATTTATAAGCAAATTTGTTTATATATAACTTTATTTATATATAAACAAATTAATATATAAACATGGTATGTAGACCATATATACCACATATATGGTATGTGTGTGTGTGTGTGTGCGTATAATGGGATATTACTCAGCCATTAAAAAGAATGAAATCTTGGGGCACCTGGGTGGATCAGTGAGTTAAAAAGAATGAAATCTTGCTATTTGCAACAACATGGATGGATCTAGAGACTGTAACGCTAAGTGAAGTAAGTCAGTCAGAGAAAGACAAATACTATATGATTGCCCTCAGATGTGGAATTTAAGAAACAAAAACAAATGAACAAAGGGGAAAAAAGAGACAAACCAAAACACAGACCCCTAACTATCAAGAACAAACAGACAGTTATCCGAAGGGAGGTGGGTAGGGGGATGGAGGAAGTAGGTGATGGGGATCAAGAACACACTTGATGAATACCCGACTTTTGTAGCAACATGGACGGGACTGAAAGAAATTATGCTGAGTGAAATAAGTCAAGCAGAGAGAGTCAATTATCCTATGGTTTCACTTATTTGCGGAGCATAACAAATAACACGGAGGACATGGGGAGATGGAGAGGAGAAGGGAGTTGAGGGAAATTGGGGGGGAGATGAACCATGAGAGACTATGGACTCTGAAAAACAACCTGAGGG